>OU342746.1:58638233-58877732 GCA_910589775.1 Avena eriantha
CGGGAGCGTCATAGTCGATTAGGGCCACTTAATCATAAATTAAATCTATGTACGGTATCTTAATGCGCTCTTTGGATCTGGGTCACCTGAGTCATGGTCGATTATCGTCATAATCTATATATGTTGGCCCTGTTTTAGTTTTCTTTGTCTTTAAAACTAGTCGATCGAAACTCATCCGATCCTGAAAATAAAGTTCGCGCATTCCCTATCATATCTGATGGGACAATACGCTGACTCTGCTCCAGCACTTGATGGCACAACCGTAATTTGGAGTGCGCCTGCCTGAGGATAAGGGATCAAGCGTGTTGTAATAGTGCACTACTCCTTTCCAGATATAACTGACTTAGTTTTTTTAGATAGTTAATAAATGTGTCTATACCCAAATAATGTCTAGATACATGTTTTAGGTTTCTCTGTCTTTCAAACTAATCAAAAGTCATCAAATTCTGAACAAACAAAGTCATTGCGTTCACACCTGATGGGACAATACACTGACTCTGATACTTGATGGCACAAACCATAATTTTGGAGTGCGCCAGAGGAGATGGGAATACAAGGGAGATGGGAACTAGTAGCCCCGTCCAAACGCAGGTAAAAAATTAATGTAATAATATTTTTTTTAAATGTAATCTGGTCCACATGACCCCATCACAGACACGTTGCAACGCGCCAGATATAAATAAAGACGACACGGCTAGTTTAGTTTCAATGATACAATTCAACATAGGACGTTATTGTGCCCACATCTTTCTGCTCCTCTTATTAGTTTACTAGCCCATGCTGCATTAAGCATCAGTTGATGTGGATAAAAAAAATGATAAAATGGTAAATAAAACAATTTTTTAAGCTTACCTTTCATCCGGAGAATCGTACAAAGATGAAATTGGCAGGGATTTATTATTTCTCCTGCAGTTAGCCGAAAGATCCTCAAGAACATCCTCAATCACCCCTGCAACTTCTTCATATTCTAATACACCTCCATTATTTGCCCTTTCCTCCCCGTTCCGCTTACCCTTTTGTTTCTTTTCACACCCTTTTCTCATCGGCACCTCCACTTCTTCATAAATTGGCTGCTTACGTACGTTTTCCTCCAAGTGCTCATCACCGTCTTCGCGCTGCTCTTCCACCAGTTCTGGCCGAGAAGCCTCCTTTTCTGCCACCGGGGTGTGAACAGGGACAATAGCATGTGTAACTAGGTTTTTGCACAACCTCTTGATATGGCCGATTCCGCCACAACGTCCGCATTTCCTTTTCCTAGCACCAAGCCTTGGACCTTTATCGGTGGAGGCTACGATCCTTAGCTTTCTAGGCCTCCCAGGTGGCCTCCTAAGAACTGGTGGTTGAAGTTTGAACCCTAGATCGACGATCTCCCAATCATTTTCATCGACCGTAGGTGGTATGTTTTCTGCATAAGTTGCAGCAAACTTGTCCACGGAGAAATAGTTGTCGACATAGTTCTCTATTTCAGCTCCGTTACCTCTAAGCTTTAAGATGAAGTAAATTGCATGGTGACATGGCAGACCAGTAATCTGCCACTGCCTACATGAACAAGTCTTCTTTCCAATGTCTACAGTGTACCTCCGTTCACTTCCACGCTTGTATTCTGCATAAACCTCAGCCAATGTTCTGGAACTTCTGACCACCCTCATCTTTATCGTTCTCATTGCCCTGGTTCTTGAATTCAGTAACATAACCACCTTTGGAACTATTTTATGGCCTAAAAAATTTCTTACAGAAATTCTTTGCCTTAAATCTATCTTCACCATTATGCACTGTCTTATTGCATCCAACAAAATAACAATTCCAAGTGTCTTCATGCCCGAAATCTTATCATTGAAACTCTCTGGCAAATTATTGCATACAAAATCCACCTTTCTTAACTCACCAAACTTGCTTCTGGCCCATAGCTTGGTGTGATGTTCCTCAAGGTATTTTTTCACCTTTGGCACTACATACAAGTTCTGCAAGTAAGTAGCATGTGTGCTTGGGATGTATGTGTATGCTGATCGCCACAAGTCCTCTTCAAAGATCTTTCCTTCGAACTTCTTCATGAAGTTAGTAGCAAGGTGTCGCATGCATTCCCTATGCTCAACCCTAGGAAACACAACATCAACAACATTCTCAAGACCCTCGGATGCACCGGTGTGTATCACCAAGCCTTCATGGTGACCAATTACTTCCCGTAGTCTCTGCATGAACCATGTCTAGCTTTCATTTGATTCACCCTCAAGAACAGCATAAGCTATGGGTAGAGCCAATTATGCGCGACCAAAGCACAAGCAGAAGAAACATGTCCCCTGAACTTCCCTGTTAAAGAAGTTGCGCCTATTTCCATGTATGGCCTGCAGTCGTCTAGGAAACCCTTCCAGCATGCCTTCAGGCAGACAAAACATCTCCTGAAGCATATCTTATCTGCCTGCTTATACCTGACCCCCCTCGAGACCTTTTCTCTGCCTTTCACAACCTCGTAATCGATGTCAACAACACTACCAGGTGATGTTTTCTCTACCTGAGCTTTGAAACTATACAACATATGAAAACTTTCATTCCACTTGCCTTGAATGAAGTCTAGTGCCATCTCCTTCCCATCAAAGACTCTATGATAAGGAATCAGCACGATAAACTTTTTGCTAATCTTTGCTCTGAGTTCAGCTGGTCTAATGTTATGATCCTGCCTCACCCAGTCAAGTACAGTAGCAGCAATCCACTTGGTAGTCGCCAGTCTAATTTTACCACTTAAAGAAGTATTAGGGCAGTTGTGTTCCTTCGTGTTTACTTTGATCTGCATTCGATAAGAATCCAAATAATTCAGAGCTAGTTATCAGGAGAATAAATATGAGAAAGACTGAAACTAAATGTAGCTATTGCAACCTGAAATGGGTGTCCACCCCGCATTGGAGATGCATGTAATCGTCATTTACACACATTACTTTCCCTACAGTGCACCCTAAATCTCTTTTGGTCGCTCTTTTCAATGATAAATTTGAACCCAACTCTAATTGCATAGGTTGCAACTGCATATCTCCAGTCCTCCACATTATCAAAGACAATCCCCTCATCAATTGTAGGATTGTCCCTGTCGAAGTGTATCACTGGCCTGTCCACGTCTTCGTCGTCATATCTACATCCCATTTCCACATCTTCACATTCCTCTTCCTCATCAGTCCCATAGTTAGGCTCAAAGTTTGAACCAACCAAATATTCCCTACTCTCCATCCTATCAGGGTCAGCAGCCACGTCTGGATATGCTTTCTCATCATCATCCGCACCGTCACATGTTTCAGTGCCTTCATGCTCGCTTGAAAAAGCATCATGCTCAAGGACAAGCTGTATAGACGTCCTACGGTTACCAACCCATATCCTTGGCATCACCACGGGACTAGAAACGCTAATTGGGGTATGCAGATAAGGAATCACAGTTCTTACCTTTCAATGTGGACGCATGACACCTTCTCCGGGTGCCGTACCTCCAAAGCTCTGCACCCCGCTACCTCTCCCCCCATTTCGTTGTCCTCAATGCTCTCCAGACTTAAAGGAGATTCCATGCTCTCCAACCGCGCAGGACCCATATCCGTGCTCTCAAGCCTCGCAGGATCCATCTCCGAGCGGGATCCGGATCACCAGCGTCGTTGGGCTCCTAACCTAACAGCCGACTCTCGGTTTTCGTTTCCAGACGCGCCTGGAGATGGGCGGCGGCAAGGAGACAGGGTAGGGAGGGGAGGGGAGGGGACGTGAGGGGATGGCAGGGAGGGGAGGGCGGGAGGACGATGGCCCAAGGGGACGACAAGATCGGTGCACGACTGAGCGGAGTGGCGGCGGCAGGAGCAGAGGAGAGGAGCGGAGCGGAGCTGGTTGCGACAAGCCATGGAAAATTGCACTATAATGTGTTGGTGGGCGGCACCAGCCCTCAAACCTAGGACGCGCGCCATCATAGGTGGAGGAGGCGGGCCCGCCTGTCAGAAAACATGCCACCTGTCAGCGCACTATGCACGGGGAGCACTTCACGAAATTTTTAGCAGGTCCCACATGTCAGTCTGTTTGATCAAAATTTGCATGCAGTGCATGGCTGGTCCACGCGCTAGTTCCGGAAAAAAGCCCGTTAATCCAAACTTGAATTGGCAGTTCCGCTTCTTCTCCCCCGTCTCATCGTCTCCTCGCAATGGCAGTTCCGCTTCGTCTCCCTCGTCTGTTATCCTCTTCTTCTTCTCCTCGCAGCGGTAGTTCTTCGTTCTTCCTCGATCAAAACATTGCCGCATGTAAGCCATGGCCAGTAGCCGGATGAAGAGGAACTGGGCCGATCTCCCGTCCGACCCACTTCGCAAGATCGCCGACTATTTGCTGGAGAAAGAGGAGTACGTCGACACATATGCTGCTTGTCGGGAAGTCTGCACCGATTGGCGCCGCACTTTAAAGGTGCCCGAATTCCATCTCAACAACTGGATCATGATAGATAACACACTTCTAGACATTGGCGACTTCACCTTCCTCAACCTCGCCACTAGTCGTTGCTTCAGGACAAATCTAATGGACATCCATCGCAGGTTCACATTCACATCCGATATTTATTGGTATTTTCCATTGTAAATATCTTAGTGCTAAATGATGCCCTCTTCTTCCAAAATATTCTACTTCGTCGGTGTTTCTCGTGGCGTCATCGTGCTTGCTCAGAGGGTGGAGCCATACCAGATTCGGCTTCTAAACCCAATCACTCATAAGTCTAACACTGAGTTTCAAGCACACATACCATCCGATCTTCTGGAATCTGTCGTCATGACGAAGTCCCTGACGATGGTGTTCCTTTGCACTGATTATCCAGATCATATTGCATGGGCCGATGAGAGCACCCCAACGGGGCAAATCAATGGATCATTTGGAGAAGGAATGTATTCGCCACCTCCTGATACGCTTCTGGTCTGCATGACGGCATTCCGAGGGGAAGTATATGCATTACTTGAGAATGGAGACATCTTGTTGACCAACATCCAGTTAGAGCAGTGTGCGAGCACTATCACGATGGCCAAAATAATTTCGGCCCCAGTCTTTGAACAGGTATGCGGAACCTACAGTTTTTACCTTGTGGAGTCAGATGGTGATCTGCTTCTTGTGTTGAACATGGATTTCGCCAAAGGGCAACCGGTGTTGTACCGGGTGGACAGGGAGAACCGCTCTCTCGAGGCCGTCGACAACATTGGAAGTCGTGCCCTCTTCGTTGGTTACAATCGGTCTATCTCCATTGACACCATGTTACACCCCACAATCAAACCCGGTTGCATATACTACAGGAATTACATTAGACTGTACGATCATGAGGTTCAAGCCTGGGAAGAGGAACCAACAATTGTAATGTATGGCTTAAGTCTGGAACATACACCGACGCCTTACCCTCTGTACGAGATACTGGCAGCACACTGCAGACGGAGAGAGTTCTCTGAACATGTGTTGCAGCACGCGGGAGCCGCCGACGACGAAATATATAGGGGAGAATGAATCATATATTCATCCTAGGTTATTTGCTAGCATTTTCAGGTCTATTTTTCGAAGTAGAAATTTGTACTGTATTTATATTATTTCAATGAGCAGTATGCGTATTACCTTCCAGACAAAATTGTAATGCATTTAAATTTAGTACTTCCAGAATTCAAAGTATTTATTTTTAGTAGCTTCCTTCAGAATTCTCTGTGTTCGACACGGGCATCAGCTCAGCGCTGGAATTCAGGTCCCACATGGAAAATTGCACAATAATGTGTTAGTGGGCGGCACCACCCCACGAACCTGGGATGCGCGCCGTCGAAGGTGGAGGGGGCAGGCCCGCTAGTCAGAAAATATGCCACGTCAGCATCCCCTGTTTTTGATGCCCTTTAAAAAAATAAAACACGCCACGTCGTTATCCCCTGTTTCTGATGGTGTTGCTACACTCAACAGTACATGGTGGCATATAAATAATATCGTATAAACATAAGGGCACAGTTGTCAACATTTCTAAAATGAAACTCGGTCCCGTCTCCTACCTGTCCTGGTACATTGCCCGATGAGGTGGATAACCACGACCGATCTTTTTAATACGTTCGCACTCTTATGCTGAGAAGGGAAATAAAGATTGAGCTGTTAATGCAATGAGTGTCGAATTATTATCCTCTAAGGAAATGGGAAATGGTTATTTTCACGCGTGCCCGTAGTCCAAACCTACTGTGAGTCTTTCACTCCCCTTCTTCGACTAACCACAGTTCACCTTGCGCAGCTCCTCCGCGCCGCACCAACTAGGGTAACATGGCCCCGCCTAAGCCGCCGCCGCCGCGATAGCCATCGAAACTGGGGTATTTAGCCCCTCTAAGGCAGGCCATGAAGCTCTACTTCAAGGCCGGTCTCCCATTGCCCTGCCAGGCGGATGATTTCCCTGAATGTGCCGAATCGGCCGCAGCGGCGACTGCGCCGTTGTCGGCGCCAGATGCAGCAAGCAGGGCCAAGAGAGCGATGTGGAGAAATCACGCGGCGGCATTACGGCATGCTCTAGGCAATGGGAACAAGGTTCGTATCAAATCGTTCATTTTAGCATGCCGCTGCCGAGGGTACACACCCCCGAACAGGGCAACGCCAAGGTCTAGGAACTCTTTCGTCCACGCTTCGGCGCGGACTACCTTACCTTAGTGGGGTAGGCTGGGAGCACGCCGTCGAAGGCCGTACGGTGGCCGCGACCAAGCGTCTACACTCGGCATGCTGGATTGTTCGATAGCCGGAGCCGGCGGTGAGCATCAGCTCAGCCCCAGAATTCAGGTTCGAGTTCACCCGGACCTACGATCCCGAGAAGGAGATGTCGAATTTCAGTTTCGAAGAAATTGTTGTGGTGGCGCGGATGGTCCAACTGAACCGGGACCGGCGCACGCAAATCGCTTGTGCATGAACGATGCAGATTTTTTGTAGTTTGGCGGGAAGGCAATAGATCAGTTTGGGTTAAATGATCAAAGAACTTATGTCCTTTCAAGGCAATGGGCAAGCCAACTTTTCTGGTGGAGATCTATAGTTTCTTCAGTATAGAATAGTTAAGTTCAGACTGAAGAATGGCTTTTATAGATGAAATGCTGACGAATTGTTCTATAAACTAGTAGGAAGTTTAGCCCACTTTTGTGCAGGTATAAGACCCTTTTGTATGGAAGTACTACTGTTGTAAGAAAATACTATCAAGTACCTATTTCCTTCAATTACTAGTCGTGGTTCAATCCAGTTAACTGGCATCTTTTTATTCCAGACTATAGATTTTGCGTCTGCTGTCTGTGCTGTAAACCATTTTTTCCTTTGTCTTGTGTTGCCTGCAAAATGGTCCTGCAGTTCAACGTGTTACAAATGTAGCTACCTTGTACTCCCTCCGTTTCAAAATATAAGATGTTTTAGCTTTCTGAATGAAGTGTATCTAGTCCCCTTTTAGTATGTAGGTTCATCTAGGTAAAGAAAGCACCATCACTAAAAGAAGTGTAGATACGCTCCATTCACAAAGCTAAAACATCTTATATTTTGAAACGGAGGGAGTACTTGAAGAGGAGATGGACTACATTTTCCTGGCATCGACAGAATTGACATTGCTCATTGCCAGACCACCCTCTTTTCGTGAGGTTGTCCTTGGTTATTCACAGAAATTATAAAGCACGATGTTCAACTACATCGATTCAAACTATTACACGCACACAAACTACATCAAATTCTACCCACACATACTACATCGATTCAAACTATTACACACACATACTACTTCAAACTATTACACACACATACTACATCGATTCAAACTATTACACATTTTTAGTCGATGCTAACTTCCTGCTACTCTCTCCATACAACAAATTCATTAGCCACACATACCACAACAATTGACTAGAGCTCTGTCTTCACTCAAGGGAAATCAGAACCACCAGCTCGTCCAAGCCCGGTGCCCCCACCGAAACTGTGTGCCCTGTCGCGAAACGGTGGCGGTCCTGTGCCATCGATCCTTCTAGGCTAACACTGCAGGCGACGAGTGCGCTTTCTGGCAGCCTCTTCGGGGCCCTGAATGCCATGTACCGAGTCCAGAACCTCCTCCAGGTGGATGATGACCGGGTGCTTCCAGCAAACCTGTCGCCCTGCCCAGCTTGGAATCTGCACCTCGTACATCTTAGGAACGGCGTCAAGATCTTTCAGCCACGCCTTTACCCCGATGACCCATCTGTCGCTCGGTGGCACGATTTCCACCAGCTCGCCGCCAAGGCTGCTGACGACCTGCTTGAGGGCCTCCGGCTCCCAAGCATCCAATGGGAGGCCATCAAAGCCGAGTTTGGAGAAGAAACGAAGCTGCCCCAAGCGATCATCCCACCCACAGGCGCGATGCCAACGCATGAACCTCATTTTCTCCCCGCGGCACTCGAAAGAACGGGAAGAATGCAGAACACGCTCGGTATCTGAGCTGTGCTCAAACCGGACGAAAAAATCGAATGGCGGCGCGCATACCTCAATGTTGACCTCATTTCGTCTGATCCCAAAATGAGACCTAAAAGCCGGCAGCAACTTTGCCGGTGACACGGCGGGACGGACGCCCATCACGGTGGCCATGAGAGCGTGCTCGTTGAACTGCTGTGCCAGGGCTACCATGCCTGGGGTGCGCGGCAGCACGCAACTTCCCGAGGATCGCCCGACGGGACGCGCTCTGCCATGCGAGAAGGACTAACCAGAGGCGAGATATTAGTCTGGGGACGTGAAGCTCCGATACGGCTGACGATGCAACGACGATGGCTGCAAGCTTCGATTAGAGGCGTGGGAGGTTGACCGGACATGGAGGAGATGCAAATTAGAGCAAGTGCGAGCTCCGATCTGAGACGAGCAGCCGGAGCTGAGCAAATGTTATGGGGAGGGGAGCAGGGGAGAAGACCAGAGCAGAGCAAAGAAATAGATCTCGTCCACTTAGGGATCTGGTCCACGCAAGGGTAAGCTAGTCCATGACCGCAAAAGATAACGGGGAATACTGACATGGCGGGCCAAGAAGAGTTGACCTAACAACGGTATTTGAGTTCAACCGTTTTTCGTCTAGTTCAAATGACTATTTGGCTGTTAGATTTGTATTCACCCCAATTTGGCCCTACTGGACAATTAGCGAATCTACTATGGCACCTCCACACGATTGATGGCAACTCGGGTACCGCGGTGCAATCACCCACCAAGTTTGGTACCGCAAACGAACATTCTCCTGAAAATAGGCCAAATCTGGGCGAGACGTTGGACCGAACGACTAAATCATGGACATCGGGCAAAAATCTGCGACATCGTGGAATACGGCTCGACATCATGGAAAATAGGACTAGCATCTCCGGTGTTTCCGTTACGCTGAAAACAGGTCAAATCTGGACGAGACGTTGAACCGAACGGCCAAAACATGGAAACCGGGAAAAATTGACGACATCATGGAAAACACCACTAGCGTCTCCCATGTGACGGTTACACCAAAAATAGGCTAAATCTGGGCGAGACGTTGGACCGAACGGCCAAAACATGGACACCGAGAAAAAAATCAATGGCATCATAAAAACACGACTAGCGTCTCCCGTTTGACGGTTACACCGAAAACATGCCAAATCTGGGCGACACGTTGGACCGAACGACCAAAACATGGACACGGGCAAAAATCCACGACATCATGGAAAACGGCCCGACATCATGGAAAACGGGACTAGCGTCTCCCGTGTGTCGGTTACGCTGAAAACAAGCCAAATCTAGGCGAGACATTGAACCGAACGGCCAAAACGTGGAAACCAGGAAAAAAACCACGACATCGTAGAAAACACGATTAGCGTCTCACGTGTGACGGTTACACCGAAAACATGCCAAATGTGGACGAGACGTTGGACCAAATGGCCAAAACGTGGACGCTTGGAAAAAATTCACGACATCATGGAAAACGGCCCGACATCGTGGAAAACATGACTAGCGTCTCACGTTTGTCGGTTACGCTGAAAATAGGCCAAATCTAGGCGAGACGTTGAACCGAACGGCCAAAACGTGAAAACAGGAAAAAAATCCACGACATAGTGGAAAACACGATTAGCGTCTCCCATGTGACGATTACATCGAAAACATGCCAAATCTGGGCGAGACGTTGGACCGAACAGCCAAAACGTGGACACCGGGAAAAAATCCACGATATCATGGAAAACGGCCCGACAACGTGGAAAACACGACTAGTGTCTCCCGTGTGTTCGTTACGCTGAAAACATGCCAAATCTGGGCGAGACGTTGAAACAAACGGCCAAAACATGGAAACCGGGGAAAAATCCACGACATCGTGGAAAACACGACTAGCGTCTCCCGTGTGACGGTTACACCGAAAACATGCAAAATCTGGGCAAGATGTTGGACCGAACGGCCAAAACATGGACACCAGGAAAAATTGACGACATCGTGGAAAATGGCCCGACATCGTGGAAAACAGGACTAGCGTCTCTCGTGTGTCGGTTACGCTGAAAACATGCGAAATCTGGACGAGACGTTGAACTGAACGGCCAAAACGTAGAAATCGGGAAAAAATCCACGACATCGTGGAAAACACGACTAGCGTGTCTCGTGTGATGGTTACACCGAAAACATGCCAAATCTGGGCGAGACATTGGACGAAACGACCAAAACATGGACACAGGGAAAAAATCCACAACATCATTGAAAACACGACTAGCGTCTCCCGTGTGACGGTTACACCGAAAACATGCCAAATCTAGGTGAAACGTTGGACCGAACGACCAAAACATGGACACCAGGAAAAATCCACGACATCGTGGAAAATGGCCGACATCGTGGAAAACATTACTAGCGTCTCCTGTGTGTCAGTTATGCTACAAAACTGCCAAATCTGGGCGAGATCTTGAACCAAACAGCCAAAACATAGAAACCGGGAAAAAATCGACGACATCGTGGAAAACACGACTAGTGTAACACCCTCAATCTACCCTATGCAAGTTTTAGCGATTCCTGCCAAACCCGCATAAAAACATATGCAACCCGTCCTACGGACGCTCCTACATCTACACCACCAAGTCCCCCAAGTGGACCGATGACCCGTGCCCGAAGCAAGGTCCTTCAAGCTAAGGTGAATTTGCTCCTCTCATCATGTGACTTTGACATACACTTGGATGGCCTGCTACTTCAAGCTAACGTGAACCCCGCCCGCGTCGACCCGCGAGCCCTAAAACTGCACCTGTCCTGAAGCTGCCTGAGCCAGAGTATCCGCCCGAATCTAGCCAGAGTGTCTGGCGCCACCTTAGTGTCCGGCGCGACTCAGTCGGAGTGTTCGGCCTACCCCAGCCCGATTCGGGCTGGGACATTCTGTGTGCCTCCTCGGACACTATCCAGACACTACCAGGAGTGTCCGGCCACCTCGGCTGTCCGGCCAACGCGACCCGGACTGTCCGTCCTGAAGATGGGCCTGCGAGTCTTAGCTAGGCTCTGAGGCCCATGTACCCCTCTACTTCGCGACTTTTATGCCTAAATTACCCCTAAACTAGTGGCCGGCCAATATATAGTCCCCACCTCCATTATAAACCCTAGGCATGATATATGGAATTAGTGGAAACCCCTTGTGGATCTATCTAGTTCTTGCCTCATGCTCCTTTGACCAAGGAGCACCAAATATCCCAAACCTCGTTGGAGTTTGCATCGTGCCTCTACGTTGTACAAGGCCTAGGCATCGGAGTCCCTTTGCCTAGACGTCAAGATCTCACTGAGTCTCCCTCCTCACTGTGCCGGTTCGAGAAAGAGAGTCCTCCGCCCGACACCGATCCTAGGGATTGCGCCGGACCGGTCACCACCGACGTGAGCTATTGGTGTGTATCGTGGTTTTGCGTGTGTGTGTTCATCGCGTTCTTCGTGCGTGAGTTCGCCGTGTTCATCCTCCCCTCCATTTCCCGCACTCCATCCTCGATTTGAGTGGGATTCGTAAAAGATCGGGCCACCCTAGAGGTTTACCCTCAACATATTTCTATCAAGAGCTTCGTTGCTCACGAATTCCCCCACAAATTTTTCTTCTATCCACCAAAAATTCGAAAAGCCCAAAAAAGAGACCAAAATTTGCCTTTGGATCAATCTCTTGATTTGGAGTGTTATTTGTGGTTTTGATCTGACCAAACCTTGTCTTAGGACTTCATCCAGCTTTATCCTGCGTTTTCCCAGCCCAATTTGGCCGGTTTTTCGCGGATTTGAGGCCTTGAGGCGAGGATTTCCGCTCAAGAACATGAGTAGGAAACCTGCACCGGAGTGTCCGGCCTGAACCGACTGGAGTATCTGGCCCGACCAGAGTTTCCGGGCGAACCAAACCGGAGTGTGCGGCCCACCCGGAGTATCCGGCCGAACCAGACCGGAGAGTCCAGCCGGCACGCAAGTTTTGATAGTTTTGCCTCATTTTTCGCATTGGCTAATTTCCTTTGTTTGTTCGTGTCCCGTGTGCGTGTCAGCAACTAACAACAAGCTTCCGCATCGAAAACTCCCGCGCTCATGGACACCACGGCTCATGAACATTATCCCGCACCACCGAAGACAAGTTCATCATCACCAACGAAGGTATAACTGGTGATAGCTTGTTAACCCATATCTTGCTTTGTGTGTACCTATCCCATGAGAGTGGCTCATCTTGTGTTTGCTTGAGCATTGTGCATTTGTCCTTAGATAGTGAGAGTGCAAGAGCAATATCAAGTGTGACTAGGTAGCATCAAGGGAGAGCAAAAAAAAGATACAAAAGAAAGAAAAAGATACAAAATAAAAAATAGTCTCCCATTGCAAAAGAGAGTCTCAAAGCTTGTAAGCAAGAGAGAAAGAAGAGCACCCAAGGCAAGTGCACAAATCCATTGCTCATTTTCTTCTTTGCAAACGAGCCACGGTCTCTCCTTGCATTGGCACGACACCGAGCGTAGTCTTCATTAGGACATTTTGTTTACTCATTTTCATAGTCGTGAAAATCCTAACAATCTCCACGTGTGTGTATATAGTCATAGGTTCCCGTCACCCTTTTGAGTTGTTGGCCTTCGTCTTTGACTTGATTTTTGTTTGGATTTTACCCACTTTTGACTATCCCTTTTCTTTTGGTTGGTTCTTTGGCATTCCACAATCCTAACCTACCACAAACAAGCTTTTAAGAGTTAGTTCTTTCTTTAGTGTGAGTTTTCTTTGCAATTCCACTTTGCACGCTTATAGCTCTCACTTGTGGTTTCTAGTTTGGTGCAATCCCCAAGGTGAGGCTTGATGCAGCCCGTCCTGCATACGCTACTACATCCACAATGCCAAGTCCCCAAGATCGTCCCCAAGTCAACCAAGAAGATGGACCAGGAGCAGCTATCTCCAGAACGAGAGTCTCCGCTGTCATCGCCCCGGAGAGTCCGCCCGAATCCGGCCAGAGTGTCCGGCGCAGCCGGACTGTCCGGCTCGACTCAGCCGGAGTGTCCGGCCTACCCTAGCCCCGTCCTGGCGCGGACATTCTGTGTGCTACATCGGACTCTACCCGGACACTACCCAGAGTGTCCAGCCACCCCGGAGTGTCCGGCCCACTCGACCCGGAGTGTCCGGCCCAAGTGATGGGCCTGCGAGCCAACAACTGGGCCCTTGGCCCATGTACCCCTCTATTTCGCACCAAACCCTAGTTTTATGCCCAAACTACCCCTGAACTTGTGGCTGGCCTATAAATAGAGCCCCCACCCCCTCATGTATCCCTTAGGCATAGATGATAGACTAAAAACAACCCCCTTTGTGGAATCTCTAGTTTTGCCTCATCCCCGTCTAGCAAAGGGGATCGACTATCGTGACCACCTCGTTGGAGTTTGCATCGCGCCTCCCTCGTTGTAAAAGGCCTTGGCATCGGTGTCCCTTTGCCAAGACGTCAAGACCCTCTCCAAGGTGTTCTTCCCTCTCCGCTTGGGATTGACGGGAGCACATTGACCGATCTTTCCTTGTGATGATTCTATCGGACCGGTGGCCACCGGTGAGAGCAATCGGCCTTGTATCGTGTGTGTTTTGCGTCTGTTCATCGTGTTCTTCACGAGGTGTGCGTCCGCTTTCGCTACCTTCTCCCTTTCCCCTCGCTTTCCCATCGATTTGACCACGAGATCCGTGAAGATCGGGCCACCCACGAGGTTTGCCCTCATCATCTGGTATCAGCAGCTTTTGGTTGCCACGGATTTCTCATCGATTTGGTCTTTTCCCCTTAAAATTCGAAATTTCCACCAAAAATAGCCCCAACTCGTGTTTTGGACCAATCTATGATTTGAGTGCGTTTTGGTAGGTTTTGATCCGTGGATTACTTGCTAAACTTGTTGATCTCCCTTCCCCTGTGTTTCCATAGCCTAATTCCTTGATTTGCCCCATCAATTCGATGTTTTGGTCCCAATTTTTCCGCAAAGCTCGTCCCGTTCGTGTTCTGGAACTTCTGGATCGATCGGACCGGACTGTCCGGCCAAAACAGACCGGAGTATCCGCCCCGCCGGAGTTTCCGGCCTAAATTGACCGGAATTTCCGCCCTGGCCGGACTGTCCGGCCTGCGCGTACCGGACTGTCCGCCCCCCTGCTGAGAGAAAAATCTGCTTCACGGTTTTGAGCATAACTTTTGCATACGAACTCGGATTTTGGTGTTCTTTAGCTCGTTTTGAAGAGGAGAAAGAGCTCTACATCATCATTGCCCTGGTTCATGCTATCTACTCCATCCAAATTCCGTGAGCAAGGCGGAATCCACCAATAAAGGGTGAAGATCAGCGACGAAAGGTATAAAAATTCAGCGACTTCTCCCCACTTGCATCCCTTTTTGAGCTACACTATCTTTGCATTCAACAAACACCTATTGAGACTTGTTCCTTCTATGATTTCTTGGTCTATGCACATTTGATACTTGTAGAATACCGAGCAAAAGTTGTGAGCGCGCTATCTCATATAGTTATCTTGTATAGTTGTTGGCACAAGGAAGGGGCAAGTGAAAATAAAAGAAAAAGAGAAAAAATAGAAAAAAAAGAAGAAAAAGAAAGAAAGAAACAAGTGCCTCATAGAATAGGAAGCGCAAGCTCGATGAACATCAAATAGGTGGTACTTATTGTGCATATCTTGTAGCCCACCAATTTATGGCAATCGAACTAGCGTCTCTCCTTGCACTTGTGCGACACGAGCTTATAGTCTTCGCACAAATCCCATTTATCCGTCGCACAAATCCCATTTATCCCACCGTGTGTGTTTCCTTGTACATAATTCCTATCTTGTGGATTGACTTGTTTTGCTTTGTGATCATTGTGGTTCTTTACTTGCCATTGCAACATCTTGAGTTCGGATTGGTTCTTGACATGCCACCTTCCATACCTATCCACCATAAGCTTTGTGTGTGTGTTTTTTAGTGGTTAGTTGGTTTTGGTGTTCCGCGTGAGCTTCACTTTGCTTGGTTTTGATTGCTCTCAAGTGTTGCCACTTGCACGATACTATCTTCCAAGGTAAAGTAAGGTTTTGCGTTGCATCCCTACCCCCCTACCACTTCCATATACAACACTTGGTCTTGTGAAACATGTCTAGGGACTCCGGAACCGAGGATGATTTCTATGAAGAATCCACGATGAGCCACCATGCATATGCCTCCACAAGCATGGATGACATGATGGAGCACTACACCGACAATGGCTCCACATGCTTGGGGGATATGGAGTTCTACAACAACAATAACTCCCCAAGCATGGACGACTTCAAGAACGACAACGACAATCTCCTCAAGTCGCATCAACCAAGAGGGAGCCTCTACCTCGAGAGTGCCAAGGTCCACCATCACATGGACAAGTTCGAAAGCTCCCCCAACAACTTCAAGAGTGACATGGACAACAACTTCACGAAAACCATAAGCATGATCGCCAAGACTAATGATGCTTTGCGCTCATTACAACGCCTCACCAAGAAGAGTGCCAAGGACAAGGAGCATCGTTGCGAGCGTCATGTGGATGACCAAGTGCGCCATCTACATCAACCTTTGGCAAGGCACACCAATGACCTCCGTCGACACCATCATAAGGCGCCTTCAACTACTCGTGCCACCACCAAAAGGGCACCAAGAGCAAGCTCTCATCCACGCCATCAAGCTTCACGCCAAGAGTCTACAATTCAAGAAGGAGGAAGCCAAGGCCACATATGTGATGAAGTCGATCCGAGCACCGCTCTCGACAACAACATGAGCCTACTTCCACCACTACCACAAGATGGCAATGACAAGGTAAAAATTGGTGAGCATGGGACTTTCCCTTCACCAAAGGAGGCGCAAGGAGTTGAGAGAACCGAGCCTACCCCCATATGCTTGAGTGATGATGTGGTACCAATCCCATGTGAGTATGAGAGCCACTTAGCCCACTTAAGTGAAAACAAGAGTGAGATGAGTGACTCCACCATACATGAGATTGAGTGCTTCCACTTGGAGAGCATGAGTGATACACCGAGTGAGTTGAGAGTGGTAGTTGATAGGTCATGTGAGACCACTTTCATTCCTAACAACTTACCCTCTACCTCTAGTGTGTTTCCTCATGATGTGCTAGGTTCCATGGATCAAGAAGCGCCAAGCTTGGAGATGATGATGCCTCCAACAGATAAGATGTACATGGTGGATGAAGATGATGCCATCCCCATACATGATGAAGAAGTCGCCCACATGGAGGCCAATGCTACCACAACACCCACTTCATATGAGAGGTATGAACAAGGTAAAAATAAGGGTGTTGATGATGCCATGATCCCACTAGTGGACATGATGACTTGTGATGATTTGCATGCTATGGATGATGTTTGTGATATCACATATGCTTCATTGATATTTCCATGTGATACTTTGCCTTTGCATAATGTTGAGCATGTGAAATTATTTGATTGTGATGATGTTGCCATAGACATGCCATGCTTTAAACGTTACATTGATGATATCATTGCTTGCACTTTGTTGAACAATTGCTCTTTCCAATGTTTTGCTTGTAATGATGTTACCAATGGTACCCCTCGAACCATGCTTTGTCATGAATGTTTTACAATCTCTCCCGTTGCTTGCAATAAGACGAACAATTGCTCTTTCACTTGTTTTGCTTGCAACAGTAATTCTCATATGCTTTGTATTGAGATGGCCCCCATAGCTTTCTCAAATTTTGGAGATTTTCGTAAATGCCATGATAAGCATGTTCACCACTTGCATACTCACCATGCATCTATTTCATACTTGATTGACACTCATGGTGATGTGCACAAGAAGAGATATGTCATGATGGATGATGTATTTCTCTACCATGCACACACGTTCTTCCTTTTGTGTTTGATGTGTGTAGGTACCCGGATGATCATGTCAACCTCGGTTGAGCACGAGTTGACAAAAAGAGCTCTAGAGAGCATCCCCCCAGTGAGTTCAAGATCGAACCTAGCTCTGATACCTTTTCCATGATTTGCATCTTTCATGTTGAAAAATTGCTCTTTCCTATGGTTTTCTTGCAAGCATGTTAATGGTATTCTTTCACCTTGTGACAATCATGTTTCGTTGCTATTGGATATTGTTGCTTTGTGTGTTGCCACAAAAATGTTGAACAATTTCTCTTTCCGATGTTTTTTGTGCAACCATAATGCCATTTTGAGCATGTATTGTCACGAGAGCTTCCAAGTCTCTCGTATTGTTGTTGCAACAAACATAAGGACCACTTGCTCTTTCAATTGGTTTGTTTGCAAACATGTTGCTTGTGTTTCGGCTTGTTATACTCATACCCCCATGATCTTGGCCTTTTGATGATATGTGTATGGCATCCAACATATTGAACAATTGTTCTTTCCAATGGTTGGTTTTCACACATAATGTTGTTGCTTTGGATATTCTTCCTCATGTGTTTTTGCCGAATTCTCCTAGCTTTGCATCAAAGATGTTGATCAAGATTTTAGTCACTTGCTTTGAGTGCCACACTAAGATGTTATATGGAGTTTTTGAGTTCCCACATTTAAATGATGTTCAATTAACTTCCATGCACTTTGACCTTGCATACGCATTTCGTTTGCGATACTTGAGTTGTGCTAATAGTGTTGTGAACAAGAATGGACATGCCACAAATGACATGCTCCTCTATCACACACAAACATATGTTGCTTGGTCTTTGTTGTGTGAAGGTACAATTGCATACGTGTCAACCTCTATGGACAAAGAGTTGACAAGACGAATCGAAGAGAGTTACCTAGGGCTATCCTTCAATGAGCTATCTCTATATCATAAGGTGACTTCCTTCTACTTGAGGACTCATGTTATAATCTTCATGAATTGGCTACTCTTTGAGTGTTGCTTCGCTTTTGTTGTGAGCTTTGTAGGCTTCATGGAAGGTGAAGGAACATTGAAGAGTTGCCACATCAAGCTTCTCAAGGACGACTATATGGTGAACCCCAGGATCAAGAAGGTCTCTCGACAACATCTTCTTAGGATGAGCATGAAGAGTCGAGGACGACTCTTTTTGAAGGGGGGAGCTGATGCATCCCGTCCTGCAGACGCTACTACATCCACAACGCCAAGTCCCCAAGATCGTCCCCAAGTCAACCAAGAAGATGGAGTAGGAGCAGCTAGCTCCAGAACGAGAGTCTCCGCCGTCATCGCCCCGGAGAGTCCGCCCGAATCCGGCCGGAGTGTCCGGCGCAGCCGGACTGTCCAGCGCGACTCAGTCGGAGTATCCGGCCTACCCCAGCCGCGTCCTGGCGCGAACATTCTGTGTGCTACATCGGACTCTACCCGGACACTACCCGGAGTGTCCGGCCACCCCGGACTGTCCGACCCACTCGACCCGGAGTGTCCGGCCCAAGTGATGGGCATGCGAGCCAACAGCTGGGCCCTTGGCCCATGTACCCCTCTCTTTCGCACCAAACCATAGTTTTATGCCCAAACTACCCCTGAACTTGTGGCTGGCCTATAAATAGAGCCCCCACCCCCTCATGTATCCCTTAGGCATAGATGATAGACTAAAGACAACCCCCCTTTGTGGAATCTCTAGTTTTGCCTCATCCCCTTCTACCAAAGGGGATCGACTATCGTCACCACGTCGTTGGAGTTTGCATCGCGCCTCCCTCGTTGTAGAAGGCCTTGGCATCGGTGTCCCTTTGCCAAGACGTCAAGACCCTCTCCAAGGTGTTCTTACCTCTCCGCTTGGGATTGACGGGAGCACGTTGACCGATCTTTCCTTGCGAGGATTCTATCGGACCGGTGGCCACCGGTGAGAGCAATTGGCCTTGTATCGTGTGTGTTTTGCATCTGTTCATCGTGTTCTTCGCAAGGTGTGCGTCTGCTTCCGCTACCTTCTCCCTTTCCCCTCGCTTTCCCATCGATTTGACCACGAGATCCGTGAAGATCGGGCCACCCACGAGGTTTGCCCTCATCAAGGTTCAAGGCTAACACCACCATATTCCACTTCCATATACAATACTTGTGTGTTTTGCATGATGGATATGCACGGTGAGTCAGGCCAACCACCTCCCCAAGAAGAAGATCAAGGACCGTACATGACATGCGCAAGTCACTTCATCGTTCGACAAGAGTTCTATGAACATTGCCAAACCCTTGAGACACGAAAAGATGAACAATTTGGCGAGATGCAAGCCAAGTTCAAGAACATCGACAACCGCTTCGATGGACTCGAACATAAAATGCATGCAATGCATCACAACTTTGGCCACCAAAATGAAGCGCTTCAACGTTCTGTCACCAAAACAAATGACAATCTTCGCCACCTCATCGATGGAATGGCAAGACCATGTTCACGCGCATCAAGCTCTTCAAGTTCTTCGCATCGTCACACACCTTTCCCACAAGATCTTAATGCAAGTGTTCCAAGACGCAATGATGCCCCCGTGGTTGAAGATGGAAGTTCTTCGAACTATGTACCTTCCCCACGGTATGTCACAACGTCAAGCTATGATGGTGATTTCTCTTCAAGGCCACGAGCAAGGCAAGAGCACACCGTCATCACATAAGGGAACTAGTGATCCAACAAGAGCAACCACAAGAAGAACCACAAGTGCAACCGCAAGTCTACCTCCATCGGCCACGACACGTACTTGACACAACAAGTGATGACTCCAATTTGGAAAATCAAGCTCGTCATCAACGCGAAGCTCTCCAAGATCCTCCTCCTCATCATCATCGTCATGAACGTCTACATCGACATCATGGTCATCACGAGGCGCGTCCTCCACCACGCCAAAACTTGGAGTGCCAAGTTGTCCAAATTGAGCGACGCCCACTACATCAAGAGGCTCAAGACCATGATCTTCGCCGTTAGGCCCATGTGCCTAACCAACATCACAAACCAAGGAACGAGCCTCCCCTTCGTTGTCAACCACATCAAGAGACTCCACACCCTCTCCACCATGATGCCCAAGTGCTTCAACCACGTCAACAACCGCGCCAAGAGAAAGAGCAAGCTCCACAACAACAACATCAAGAGCAAGCTCCTCACCAAGGTCGCGAGAACCAAGTTCCACATCATCAACAACAAGATCATCAACAAGGTCACCAAGCTTGTCGCAATGACCGCAACAATGAAGAAATTTTTGGCAAGCTCAAGTTCACAATGCCCAAGTTCACCGGATCCAATGACCCCGAAGAATACCTTTCATGGGCACTCAAAGTTGACAAGATCTTCCGCATGCACAATTATAGCAACGAGAAGATGGTCGCCATGGCTTCGCTTGAGTTTGATGATTACGCCAACCTTTGTTGGGAACAAGTTCAAGTTGCTCGTGATGCAAGACAAGAGCCACCAATCACAACTTGGCATGACATGAAGGCTCACATGAGATCCCGGTTCGTCCCCGCGCACTGTACGCATGACCTCTTCAACAACCTTCAATCACTTCGTCAAGGGACAAAGATCGTGGAAGAGTACTTCAAGGAAATGGAACTCAACTTGATTCGCGCCAACATTGATGAGCGCATGGAGAAAACTATGGCATGCTTCCTTGTTGGGTTAAACCACCCAATCAAGCGCATCGTCGAGTTCCAAACATACAATGACATGGTTGAGCTTGTGCACATCGCAACAAAGGCTGAACGTCAAGTGCAAGAGGACATCAAGTACAACAAGCCCAAGATGTATTTCACCTACAAGCAAGCTTCAACCGCTATGCTAACAAACCTCAATGGAAGCTCCTCAAGTACCTCCAAGCCTTCCTTCAAGCCCACACTTCCTCAAGGAAAACTGCCCCAAGTGGCAAACAAGCAAAGAGTGCCACACCTTTTGACGGTGGATGCTACAAGTGTGGAGGCAAAGGACACAAGTAGGTCGAATGTGGAAACACGAAAGTGTTGTTCATCCATGACAATTGCGACGAAGAGTACTTGAGTGAAGATTAATTTTATGCCCGAGTCAAGGAAGCAATGGCAAGGCAACGAGTGGAAGATGACCAAGAACTTCTAATGTGTGAACATGACACAAGTCCATTGCTTGTCGTCACAAGGATCTTGACCACTCAAGCACAATAGCATGAAGACCAACACTCCAGTATCTTCCAAACACGAGCCATCATCAATGGCAAATCTATCAAGGTGATCATTGATGGAGGGAGTTGCCACAACCTTGCTAGCACCGAGTTGTGTGAGAAGCTCAACCTCACCCTCCATCCGCAAAAGCACCCCTACCATGTGCAATGGCTATGTGACCAAGGGTCCATGAAGATCAAGCATACTGTATCGGTCCCCTTCGCCATTGGCCCTTACAAAGACACGGTAGAGTGCGATGTGGTTCCTATGACAGTTTGCCACATGCTACTTGGTCGACCGTGGCAATTTGACAAGGCTGCTCAACATGATGGTTGCACCAATGTATACACCTTCAAATGGCTCAACAAAACATGTGTTTTACAACCAATGACTCCTAGCCAAATAATTGCGGACAATGCAAAGGCTTTAGCGAGGGCGCAAATCACAACACCTACTTGTGAGAAGAGCGGTGAGAGAGAGAACCACCTCATAGTGAGTGAGAGCCACAAGCCAAACTCAAGTGGAAAAAATAAGAGTGTTCTCTTTGCCACCAAAAGTGAGATGAGAGAAGTGCGGAAGGACCCATCCATCTTGCACTACATTCTCATTTGCAAGGGCCTAGCGCAAGGAACTAATGAATTAACCAATGTACCTCCATCTTTGATGATTGTCTTGCAGGAATTCAAGGATGTGTTTCCTGAAGAGCTCCCACATGGACTACCTCCCCATCGTGGAATTGAGCATCGCATTGACCTCATCCCCGGTGCACACCTTCCCAACCACGTAGCCTACCGCATGATTCCGGAGGAGACAAAGGAGATCGAACATCAAATCAACCAACTCGTCTCCAAAGATTTGATCCAAGTTAGCACTAGTCCAAGTGTCGTACCTATGATTCTTATTCCAAAGACGGATGGTACGTTACGGTTATGCATGGACTGCCATCCAATCAATGCTATCACCGTGCGTTATCGACATCCCATACCACGTCTCGATGACATGCTTGATGAGTTGTGTGGAGCCACTATTTTTTCGAAAATTGATCTTTGTAGTGCTTACCATCAAATACACATGGCTGAAGGTGATGAGAGGAAAACCGCGTTCAAGACCAAACTTGGTCTCTATGAATGGTTGGTTATGCCGTTTGGTTTATCTAATGCCGCATCCACCTTCATGCGCCTTATGAATCACATCTTGTGTTCTCTCATTGGAAAAAGTGTTGTTGTCTATTTCGATAATATTCTTGTTTATAGAAAATCACTTGAGGACCATATAACACATGTCAAGGAAGCTTTGCAAATCCTACAACATGAAAAGCTTTATGCTAATCTTCCCAAGTGCACTTTTGCTAAAGACAAGTTGATTTTTCTTGGATTTGTCATTTCTCCGAAAGGAATTGAAGTTGATGTTTCCAAGGTACAGGACATACGAGATTGGCCCATCCCAACAAATGTGAGTGAACTCCTAAGTTTTCATGGGTTGGCCGGTTTCTATCGTCGCTTTATGAAAGACTTTTCAACCATTGCTTGTCCTCTCAACGAGTTGACGAAGAAGAATGTCACCTTCGTGTGGGGCAAAGCTCAACAAAAAGCTTTTGATGAACTCAAAAAGAGGCTTACCGAAGCACCTCTCCTTGCGTTACTGGATTTCACAAAAACTTTTGAGATAGAGTGTGATGCTAGTGGTATTGGCATTGGTGGAGTCCTTATACAAAGCGGACGTCCTATAGCCTACCATAGCGAGAAACTTGATGGTGCTCGCCTTAACTAACCGATTTATATCAAAGAGCTTTTTGCGTTAGTTCGTGTCTTTCAAGTTTGGCAACACTACCTATGGCCCAAGAAATTTATCATACATTCCGACCATGAGTCATTGAAATATCTCAAAGGCCAAGCCAACTTGAGTAAGAGACACGCTAAGTGGGTTGAGTTCATGGAGTCTTTTCCGTACATTGTCAAGTATAAGAAGGGCAAAGATAATGTAGTTGCGGACGCTTTGTCTCGCAAACACGCAAGCCTTCTTACGAGACTTGAAATCAACATGTTGGGTCTTGAGGAAATAAAATCTTTGTATGCTTCCGATATGTTCTTTGAACCAATTTTCGCAAAGTGATCCATTGACAAAGGAGTTGATGATTTTTATTTGCATAAGGGCTTTCTCTTTAAACAAAACAAACTTTGTATTCCGAAATCGTCGCTCCAACTTTTGCTTCTCCAAGAATCTCATGGTGGAGGCCTTATGGGTCACTTTGGCCGTGACAAGACTTTGGACATGATCTCCACTCACTACTTTTGGCCCAAGATGAAGCGCGACGTGGAGCGCTACGTTCAACGATGCACGACATGTGTTCAAGCTAAGTCGGAAGCTAACCCTTATGGTCTTTATATGCCATTGCCTATTCCTCATACACCTTGGTCCGACATTAGCATGGATTTTGTGTTAGGATTGCCTAGATCTAAGCATGGTCATCATTCTACATTTGTTGTTGTGGATCGCTTTTTCAAAATGGCACACTTCATACCGTGCCATAAGACCGACGATGCTTCACATGTTGCCAATTTGTTTTTCAGGGAAATCGTCCGTCTTCACGGTGTGCCAAGAACAATCGTCTTCGACTGCGGCGTCAAATTCATGAGCTACTTATGGAAGATCCTCATGGCCAAGCTCGGCGTCAAGCTCCTCTTTTCATCCGCGTTGCATCCTCAAACTGATGGACAAACTAAGGTTGTCAACCGAAGCCTCGGAACTCTTCTACGTGTGTTGATCAAGAAGAACTTGAAGGATTGGGAGGAATGCATTCCCCACGCCGAGTTCGCCTACAACCGAGCCAAGCACTCAACAACCAAGATGAGTCCCTTCATGATCGTCTATGGTTTCGAGCCCCTCACGAGGCTAGACATACTACCCCTACCTCTCCATGAGCGCACCAATATGGACGTTGAGAAGCGCGCACAAGCTATGAAGAAACTTCATGAAGAAACAAGAGCTACTATCCAGCAACAAGTCCTTCGCCAAGCTTCAAGGTTGAACAAGGATAAGAAGGAGATGATATTTGAAGAAGGTGATCTTGTGTGGATACACCTAAGCAAAGACCGCTTCCCCAAGAAACGTGACTCCAAGCTAAAGCCAAGAGGAGATAGTCCCTTCAAGGTTCTCAAAAGAATCAACAACAACGCCTACATCATCGACATACCGGCGTCCAAGTACCTTGCAAGCAATACGTTCAACGTCAAAGATCTCTCACCTTACCATGGAGACGTTCAAGATGACAACCATGAAGAGTCGAGGACGAATCTTTCCCAAGAGGGGGAGCTGATGCAGCCTGTCCTACGGACGCTCCTACATCTACACCACAAAGCCCCCCAAGTAGACCGATGACCCGTGCCTGAGCCAAGCTCTTTCAAGCTAAGGTGAATTCACTCCTCTCATCATGTGACTTTGACACACACTTGGATGGCTTGCTACTTCATACCACTACTCTGTGCATCATTAGGTATGAACCCCCGCCACGTCGACCCACGAGCCCTGAAGTTTCACCTGTCCTGAAGCTGCCTGAGCCGGAGTATCCGCCAGAATCCAGCCGGAGTGTCCGGCACCACCAGAGTGTCTAGCGCGACTCAACCGAAGTGTCCGGCCTACCCCAACCCCGTTCGGGCTCGGACATTCTGTGTGCCTCCTCGGACACTACCCGGAGTGTCCGGACACCCCGGACTGTCTGGCCTGAAGATGAGCCAGCGAGCCTTAGCAGGGCCCAGAGGCCCATGTACCCCTCTACTTCGTCCAGAACTCAAGTTTTATGCCTAAATTACCCCTAAACTTGTTTCTAGCCTATATATAGTCCCCCACCTCCATTGTAAACACTAGGCATGATATTTGGAATTAGTGGAAACCCCTTGTGGATCTATCTAGTTCTTGCCTCATGCTCCTTTGACCAAGGAGCACCAAATATCCCAAACCTCGTTGGAGTTTGCATCGTGCCTCTGTGTTGTACAAGGCCTAGGCATCGGAGTACCTTTGCCTAGACGTCAAGATCTCACCGAGTCTCCCTCCTCGCTGTGCCGATTCAAGAGAGAGTCCTCATCCCGACGCCGATCCTAGGTGTTGAGGGCAAACCTCTAGGGTGGCCCGATCTTTCATGATTCCCTTTCAAATCGAGGGTGGAGTGCGGGGGAAGGAGGGAAGGATGAACACGACGAACACATGCACGAAGAACGTGACAAACACTCACACGCAAAACCATGATAAACACCAATATCTCACGCCGGTGGTGACCGGTCCGGCGCAATCCCTAGGATCAGCGTCGGGCGGAGGACTCTCTCTCGAACCGGCACGGGCGAGATGGGAGACTTGGTGAGATCTTGACGTCTAGGCAAAGGGGCACCGATGCCTAGGACTTGTACAACACGGAGGCACAATGCAAAGTCCAACGAGGTTTGGGGATATTGGTGCTCCTTAGTCTAGGAGCATGAGGCAAGAATTAGATAGATCCACAAAGGGGTTTCCACTAATTCCAATATCAAGCCTAGGGTTTACAATGGAGGTGGGGGTCTATATATAGGCCAACCACAAAGTCAGGGGTAATTCAGGCATTAAAGTAGAGTTCTGGGCAAAATAGAGGGGTACATGGGCCATAGGGCCTAGCCAGGCTCGCAGGCCCATCACTTGGGCCGGACACTCCGGGTCGAGTGGGCCGGACACTCCGGGGTGGCCGGACACTACGGGTCGAGTGGGCCGGACAGTCCGGGGTGGCCGGACACTCCGGGCAGTGTCCGAACTGGCACACAGAATGTCCGCGCCAGGTTCAGGCTCGGGCAGGCCGACGCTCCTGCTGAGTCGCGCCGGACACTCCAGCTTTGGCAGCTTCAGCACAGGTGCAGCTTTAGGGCTCGTGGATCGATGCGGTGGGGGCTCGTACCTGATGATGCACAGAGTAGTGGTATGAAGTAGCACGCCATCCAAGGAGGTATCAAATTGGCACGAGGAGAGGAGCGAGTTCACCTTAGCTTGGAGGAGTTTGGCTCGGGCACGAGTCATGGGTCCACTTGGGGGACTTGTTGTAGATGTAGAAGCGTCCGTAGGACGCGCTGCATCAGCTCCCCCCTTGGGAAAGAGTCGTCCTCGACTCTTCATGTATATCATCTTGAGCATCTCCATGGTAGGGTGCGAGGTCCTTGACATTGAATGTATTTCTTGCAAGGTACTTGGAGGTCGGTATGTCGATGATGTAGGCGTTGTTGTTGATTCTTTTGAGGACCTTGAAGGGACCATCTCCTCTTGGCTTGAGCTTGGAGTCACGTTCCTTGGGGAAGCGGCCCTTGCTTAGGTGTATCCACACATGGTCACCTTCTTCAAATATCATCTCCTTCTTGTCCTTGTTTAATATTGAAGCTTGGCGAAGGACTTGTTGTTCGATAGTAGCTCTTGTTTCTTCATGAAGCATCTTCATAGCTTGTGCGTGCTTCTCGACATCCATGTTCGTGCGCTCATGGAGAGGTAGTGGAAGGATGTCGAGCGCGGTGAGGGGCTCGAAACCATAGACGGTCATGAATGGACTCATCTTGGTTGTTGAGTGCTTGGCTCGATTGTAGGAGAACTCGGCGTGTGGAATGCATTCCTCCCAATCCTTCAGGTTTTTCTTGATCAACACACGAAGGAGAGTTCTGAGGCTTCTGTTGACAACTTCGGTTTGGCCATCAGTTTGAGGATGTGATGCGGATGAGAAGAGGAGCTTGACGCCGAGCTTGGCGATGAGGGTCTTCCACAAGTAGCTCATGAATTTGATGTCGCGGTCGGAGACGATTGTCCTTGGCACATCGAGAAGACGGATGATTTCCCTAAAAAACAGATTTGCAACATGTGAAGCATCGCCGGTCTTATGGCACGGTATGAAGTGTGCCATTTTGGAAAAACGTTCCACAACAACAAATATAGAATCATGACCATGCTTAGATCTAGGCAATCCTAACACGAAATCCATGCTAATGTCGGACCAAGGTGTATGAGGAATAGGCAATGGCATATAAAGACCATAGGGATTAGCTTGTGACTTAGCTTGAACACATGTAGTGCATCGTTGAACGCAGCGCTCCACGTCACGCTTCATCTTGGGCCAAAAGTACTGATTGGAGAGCAGGTCCAATGTCTTGTCGCGACCAAAGTGACCCATAAGGCCTCCACCATGAGATTCTTGGAGAAGCAAAAGTTGAAGCGACGACTTCGGGATGCATTGCTTTTTTTGTTTAAATAGAAAGCCCTTATGAAAATAGAAATCATCAACTCCTTGGTCATTGGAGCACTTTGCGAAAATTGGTTCAAAGAACGGATCAGAAGCATGCAAAGATTTTATTTCCTCAAGACCCAACACGTTGATTTCAAGTCTCGTAAGAAGGCTTGTATGTTTGCGAGACAATGCGTCCGCAACTACATTATCTTTGCCCTTCTTATACTTGACAATGTACGGAAAAGACTCCATGAGCTCAACCCACTTGGAAACATCAACTTCAATTCCCTTCGAAGAAACGACAAATCCAAGAAAAATCAACTTGTCTTTAGCAAAAGTGCACTTGGGAAGATTAGCATAAAGCTTTTCATGTCGAAGGATTTGCAAAACTTCCTTGACATGTTTTACATGGTCCTCAAGTGATTTGCTATAAACAAGAATATCATCGAAATAGACAACAACACTTTTTCCAATGAGAGAACGCAAGATGTGATTCATAAGGCGCATGCAAGTGGATGGGGCATTTGATAAACCAAAGGGCATAACCAACCACTCATAGAGACCAAGTTTGGTCTTGAAGGCGGTTTTCCACTCATCACCTTCAGCCATGCGTATTTGATGGTAACCACTATGAAGATCAATTTTCGAGAAAATAGTGGCTCCACACAACTCATCAAGCATGTCATCGAGACGTGGTATGGGATGTCGATAACGCACGGTGATAGCATTGATTGGACGGTAGTCCATGCATAACCGTAACGTATCATCCGTCTTTGGAACAAGAATCACAGGTACGGCACTTGCACTAGTGCTAAGTTGGATCAAACCTTTGGAAACGAGTTGGTTGATTTGACGTTCGATCTCCTTCGTCTCCTCCGGGTTCATGCGGTAAGCGGCGCGGTTGGGAAGTGGTGCACCGGCGATGAGGTCAATTCGATGTTCGATGCCGCGAAGAGGAGGTAGTCCATGTGGAAGCTCTTCGGGAAACACATCCTTGAATTCCTGCAAAACATTCATCAAAGATGGAGGAACATTGGTTAATTCATTAGTTCCTTGCGCTAGTCCCTTGCAAAGGAGGACATAGTGCAAGATGGATGGGTTGTTCGGAACATCTCTCATCTCACTTTTGGTGGCAAGGAGAACACTCTTAGTTTTTCCACTCGAATTTGGCTTGTGGCTCTCACTCACTATGAGGTGGTTCTCTCTCTCACCGCTCTTCTCACAAGTAGGTGTTGTGCTTTGCGCCCTCGCTAAAGCTTTTGCATTGTCCGCAATTATTTGGCTAGGAGTCATCGGTTGCAAAACACATGTTTTGTTGAGCCATTTGAAGGTGTATATATTGGTGCGACCATCATGTTGAGCAGCCTTGTCAAATTGCCATGGTTGACCAAGAAGCATGTGGCAAACTGTCATAGGAACCACATCACACTCCACCATATCTTTGTAAGGACCAATGGCGAAGGAGACCGATACGGTATGCTTGATCTTCACGGACCCTTGGTCACTTAGCCATTGCACGTGGTAGGGGTGCTTGTGTGGATGGAGGTTGAGGTTGAGCTTCTAACACAACTCGGTGCTAGCAAGGTTGTGACAACTCCCTCCATCAATGATCACCTTGATAAATTTGCCGTTGATGCCGGCTCGTGTTTGGAAGATATTGGAGCGTTGGTCTTCATGCTCTTGTGCTTGAGTGGTCAAGATCCTTGTGACGACAAGCGATGGACTTGCGTCATGCTCACACATGAGGAGTTCTTGATCATCTTCCACGCGTTGCCTTGCCATTGCTTCCTTGACACAGGCATCAAACTCATCTTCACTCAAGTACTCTTCATCACCATTGTCATGGATGAACAAGACTTTCTTGTTTCCACATTCGGCCGACTTGTGTCCTTTACCTCCACACTTGTAGCATTCACCGTTGATAGGTGTATCACTCTTTGCTTGCTTGCCACTTGGGGGCAGTTTTCCTTGAAGAAGTGTGGGCTTGAAGGAAGGCTTGGAGGTACTTGAGGAGCTACCATTGAAAGTTGTTGGTGTAGGGGTTGAAGCTTGCTTGTAGGTGAAGTATGTCTTGGGCTTGTTGTACTTGATATCCTCTTGCACTTGACGTTCAACCATTGTTGTGATGTGCACAAGCTCAACCGTGGTGTTGTATGTTTGGAACTCGATGATGCGCTTGATTGGGTGATTCAAGCCAATAAGGAAACGTGTCATTGTTTGCTCCATGCGCTCATCAATGTTGGCGAGAATCAAGTTGAGTTCCATTTCCTTGAAGTATTCTTCCATGGTCTTTGTCCCTTGACGAAGAGCTTGAAGGTTGTTGAAGAGGTCATGCATGTAGTGCGCGGGGACAAACTGGATCTCATGTGAGCCTTCATGTCATGCCAAGTTGTGATTGGCGGCTCTTGTCTTGCATCACGAGCAACTTGAACTTGTTCCCACCAAAGGTTGGCATAATCATCAAACTCAAGCGAAGCCATGGCGACCATCTTCTAGTTGCTATAGTTGTGCATGCGGAAGATCTTGTCAACTTTGAGTGTCCACGAGAGGTATTCTTCGAGGTCATTGGATCCGGTGAACTTGGGCATTGTGAACTTTAGCTTGCCAAAAGATTCTTCATCATTGCGGTCATTGCGACGAGCTTGGTGACCTTGCTGATGATCTTGTATTTCGGGAGGTGGAACTTGGTTCTTGCGTCCCTGTTGCGGAGCTTGCTCTTGATATTGTTGTTGAGGAGGAGCTTGCTCTTGCTCTTGGTGTGGTTGTTGATGTGGTTGAGGCGCTTGGGTCTCATGGTGGCGAGGGTGTGGAGCCTCTTGACGCGGTTGATGACGAAGAGGAGGCTCGTTCCTCGGTTAGTGATGTTGGTTAGGCACATGGGCCTCACGGCGAAGAACATGGTCATGAGCCTCTTGACGTGGTGGGCGTCGCTCAACTTGTATCACTTGACGCTCCAAGTTTTGTTGATGTGGAGGAGGCGCTATGTGATGACCATGGTGTCGTTGTTGACGTTCATGACGTTGATGACGAAGAGGATGATCTTGGAGAGGTTCACGTCGATGACGAGCTTGATTCTCCAAGGTGGAGTCATCACTTGTTGTGTCAAGAATGTGTCGCGGTCGATGGTGGTAGACTTGCGGTTGTACTTGCGGTTGCGCTTGCGGTTCCTCTTGCTCTTGTCGGATCACTAGTGCCCTTGCGTGATGACGGTGTGCTTCTTGCCTTGCTCGTGGCCTTGAAGAGAGGTCACCATCATAGCTTGACGTTGCAGCGTGCCATGGGGAAGGTACATAGTTCGAAGAGATTCCATCTTCAACCATGGGGGCATCATTGCGTCTTTGAGCACTTTGATGTAGATCTTGTGGAAGAGGTGCATGACGATGCAAAGAACTTGCTGGGCTTGATGCGCGTGAACGTGGTCTTGCCATGCCGTCGATGAGGCGTCGAAGATTGTCATTTGTTTCGGCGACGGAGCGTTGGAGCACTTCATTTTGGTGGCCAAAGTTGTGATGCATTGCATGCATTTGTCGTTCGAGGCCGTCGAAGCGGTTGTCGATGTTCTTGAACTCGGCTTGTGTCTCGCCAAATTGTTCATCTTGTCGCATCTCAAGGGCTTGGAAACGTTCACGGAACTCTTGTCGAACGATGAAGTGACTTGCGCGCGTCATGTACGGACCTTGATCTTCTTCTTGGGGAGGTGGTTGGCTCGTCTCACCGTGCCTATCCATCATGCAAAACACACAAGTATTGTATATGGAAGTGGAATATGATGGTGTTAGCCTTGTACCTCACCTTGGGGATTGCACCAAACTAGAAACCACGAGTGAGAGCTATAAGCGTGCAAAGTGGAATTGCAAATAAAACTCACACTAAAGAAAGAACTAACTCTCAACAGCTTGTTGGTGGTAGGTTAGTATTGTGGAAAGCCAAAGAACCAACCAAAAGAAAAGGGATAGTCAAAAGTGGGTAAAATCCAGCAAAACTCAAGTCAAAGGCGAAGGTCAACAACTCAAAAGGGTGACGGGAACCTACGACTATATACACACACGTGGAGAAAGTTGGGATTGACAAGACTATGAATATGAGTAAACAAAACGTCCTAACAAAGACTAAGCTCGTTGTCGTGCCAATGCAAGGAGAGACCGTGGCTCGTTTGCAAAGATTAAAAGTGAGCAACAGATTTGTTCACTTGCCTTGGGCGCTCTTCTTTATCTCTTGCTTACAAGCTTTGAGACTCTCTTTTGCAAAGGATGACTATTTTTATTTTGCTTTTTCTTTGTATCTTTTTCACTTTTTTTGCTCTCCCTTGATGCTACCTAGTCACACTTGCTATTGATCTTGCACTCTCACTATCCAAGGACAAATGCACAATGCTCAAGCAAACACAATATGAGCCACACTCATGGGATAGGTACACACAAAGGAAGATGGGGTTAACAAGGTGACGCAAGTTATACCTTCTTTGATGATGAACTTGGCGTCGGTGGTGTGGGATGCTGTTCGTGGTCCGTGGTGTCGATGAGCGCGGGAGTTGATGATGCGGAAGCTTGCTGGTAGTTGCTGACACGCACACGGGACACGAGCAAACAAAGGAGATTAGCCAATGCAAAAAATGAGGCAAAACAGTCAAAACAGGCGTTACAGTCGGACACTCCGGTCTGTCTTGGCTGGAAACTCCGGTCTGGCCGGACACTCCGGTCTGGATCGGCCGGACACTCCGGTCGGGCCGGGCACTCCAGTCGGTACATGCCGGACACTCCGGCGCGGGTTTCCTGCTTGTGTTCTTGAGCGGAAATACTCGCCTTCGGGCCTCAAATCCACGAAAAACTGGCCAAATCGGGCTGGGGAAACGCAGGATAAAGCTGGACCAACTCCTTAGACAAGGTTTGGTCGGATCAAAACCACAAATAACACTCCAAATCAAGAGATCGATCCAAAGGCAAATATGGGCTGTTTTTTGTGGGGATTTTTGAATTTTTGGTCGATAGAAGAAAATTTTGTGGGGGAAATCGTGAGCAACGAAGCTCTTGATACCAATATGTTGCGGGCAAACCCCTAGGGTGGCCTGATCTTTCACGATTCCCTTTCAAATCAAGGGTGGAGTGCGGGGGAAGGAGGGAAGGATGAACACGACGAACACACGTACGAAGAACGCGACGAACACACACACGCAAAACCACGATAAACACCAATAGCTCACGCCGGCGGTGACCGGTCCGGCCCAATCCCTAGGATCGGCATCGGGCGGAGGACTCTCTCTCGAACCGGCACAGCGAGATGGGAGACTCGGTGAGATCTTGACGTCTAGGCAAAGGGACACCGATTCCTAGGCCTTGTACAATGCGGAGGCACAATGCAAACTCCAACTAGCTTTGGGGATATTGGTGCTCCTTAGTCAAGGAGCATGAGGCAAGAATTAGATAGATCCACAAAGGGGTTTCCACTAATTCTAATATCAAGCCTAGGGTTTACAATGGAGGTGGGGGTCTATATATAGGCCAACCACAAAGTCAGGGGTAATTCAGGCATTAAAGTAGAGTTCTGGGCGAAATAGAGGGGTACATGGGCCATAGGGCCCAGCCAGGCTCGCATGCCCATCACTTGGGCCGGACACTCCGGGTCGAGTGGGCCAGATAGTCCGGGGTGGCCGGACAATCCTGGTCGAGTGGGCCGGACAGTCCGGGGTGGCCGGACACTCCGGGCAGGGTCTGAACTGGTACACAGAATGTTCGCACCAGGTTCGGGCTCAGGCAGGCCGGACACTCTGGCTGAGTCGCGCCGGACACTCCGGCTGAGTCGTGCCGGACACTCCAGCTTTGGCAGCTTCAGCACAGGTGCAGCTTCAGGGCTCGTGGATCGACGCAGTGGGGGCTCATACCTAATGATGCACAAAGTAGTGGTATGAAGTAGCACGCCATCCAAGGAGGTATCAAAGTGGCACGAGAGGAGCGAGTTCACCTTAGCTTGGAGGAGTTTGTCTCGGGCAGGAGTCATGGGTCCACTTGGGGGACATGTTGTTGTAGATGTAGAAGCGTCCGTAGGACGGGCTGCATCACTAGGGATTGCGCCGGACCGGTCACCACCAGCGTGAGTTATTGGTGTGTATCGTGGTTTTGCGTGTGTGTGCTCATCGCGTTCTTCGTGCGTGAGTTCGTCATGTTCGTCCTCCCCTCCTTCCCCCGCACTCCATCCTCGATTTGAATGGGAATCGTTAAAGATCGGGCCACCCTAGAGGTTTGCCCTCAATAGAAACGATTCAAAGATTCCCACCAGGCACTTGCGTGCGGGTGGAAAACGAACTAATAACATTACCCAATAGTCCATGATGGAACCCATAGAAACATATATATATATACAACAACGACTCCAGGAGTCAAGAATACAGATATAAAGTACAAAGATCCAAATCAACCTGAAAACAATACAACATCCGAGTACGGATAACATGCACTAGGGCTAAGAGCCCTGAAGAATAACCAATGGCATCCATAACCCTGCCCTGGCCAAGCTAGAAGGGTAACCCTGCTAACAACGTCGAGCTTATACATGTCAAACAAAAGGGGTGACGAAAAAGGGCGAAGGAAAAAGGGAGCGGTCAGTATTGAGGCCAGTACACGACGAGTCTAGAATTCGGCGGCTCTCACCTACATAGGTACTGTGGACTGAAGCGGCAGCAAAGCATGCACTAAACAACCTATAGGGACTCGATACAAGTGTCAGCTATTAGAGAGGGATAAGAAAGACCTATTCGGAACCTCCTGATACTAACACCAAACATACCCATCCTGGGATTTCCCCCTCGAGACTAAACGAGGAAGTAATTCCGAGGAAACTCACACAATTGGCAGTTTTATTCATTCTTTCCATGGTGGTTGTCCAACTTACTAGTCATATTATAACAACAATTCTTTAGTTATAGTTATCTATGATCGAGAAACTATGCTCCAAGTCGTCCATAACCATGGACACAACTTTTCGAAAAGATTTAACCCTGCAGGGGTACACCAAAGTATCCACACACACTTCAACCCTTATTGTCAGATCCGAATATGAGCAAGATCCTAAACATACCCCCAATAGTATGCGATGGGGCCTCAGACACGACATTTCCCAGACCCAAAGTAAGTACATGGGGGCCAGCCCACTAAGCTACCCGCAACGAAGTCGGCGAGCTTCGAGATGGACCCAGGGTTTGTGTCAATAGCTATAAACGACTGGGAACCCAAAATTGTGACTGGGCTTGTCGATACCACGAAAACATTCCACGTTCCTAAACAGTACAGGTGCTCCACACACAATCGTAATTAAAGTAGTAAAGCATGGCATAAGTCCAGGATAGTAATAAAGCCCCAAACTACTTTGTGGCCCCTAGCACAGTACTTTGAAATCAGGTAGTAAGCCGATGGGGTGCCCACACACCCACCAATATGTTGAGGGCAAACCTCTAGGGTGGCCCGATCTTTCACGATTCCCTTTCAAATCAAGGATGGAGTGCGGGGAGAGGAGGGGAGGATGAACATGACAGACGCATGCACGAAGAACGCGATGAACACACACACGCAAAAGCACGATACACACCAATATCTCACGCCAGCGGTGACCGGTCCCGCGCAATCACTAGGATCGGCGCCGGGCGGAGGACTCTCTCTCGAACCGGCACGGTGAGATGGGAGACTCGGTGAGACCTTGACGTCTAGGCAAAGGGACTCCGATGCCTAGGCCTTGTACAACGCGGAGGCACGATGCAAACTCCAACGATGTTTGGGATATTTGGTGCTCCTTTGTCAAAGGAGCATAGGGCAAGAACTAGATATATCCACAAGGGGTTTCCACTAATTCCAAATATCATGCCTAGGGTTTACAATGGGTGTGGGGGACTATATATAGGCCAGCCACTAGTTCAAGGGTACTTTAGGCATAAAAAGGTCAAAACTGGGCGAAATAGGAATATTCTCGGGCATCAAACCCACGTTGGTGTTCAGGGGAACGATTCTGGCAATAAGCTCGATGGTGCCGGAATTGGCGTCGGAATTTCCGATCGCCGTCAGGAATTCCGGTCGAAACTGGAACGGCTCACAGAGACGATGTTCGGTCGGCGCCGGAAGTTGTCGGCGCACGCCGGTATGTCCGGTCGCTGGTCTAGTCCGTCGGGGCATGCGCCGGACGTTCTGGCGAGGAGTCTGGTCCGCCGGTCCTGGCACCGGTTTGGCCTAGGACTACAGTTCGTGTTGTCTTGGCTCCTTCTCTTGGCATTTCTTCATGGGGTTCGTACCTGAGGATGCATAAGGTATTGGCATGAAGTTGCAAGCCATCCAAGGATGTATCGAAGTCACATGAGACAAGGAGCGAATTCACCTTAGCTTGAAGGAGCTTGGCTCCGGCACGGGTCATCGGTCCACTTGGGGGACTTGTTGGTGTAGATGTAGGAGCGTCCGTAGGATGGGCTGCATCACATCGGATGCACTATTTAATACTACGGCCGAAGAATCATCATGTTTATGATATTATGTATGACATGGCAAAGATGCGAGGCGACTAAGCAATATTAAGAGGAACCGGGGTCTCGACAATTAATTAGGGGGTTCATGTTGTTTAGTTACCCCACAATTTAAATGTTGTCTTAACAAGGCAAAACATGACATCAGTTTGCTACACAAATTTAAATAAAGCCAATATAAGACTAGAATAACCCGCATATAATCTCCATATTTAATTATGAGATGTATCAGCATAATGCCCCTATCCCAACAAACATGGGTGCAAGCATGAATAACTAATATGCAACAAGTGATAATGTCATATTATAAAAAAATAGGGGTCTCGAAAAGGGGATCACATTAGGGTTCGACTTGGATGGTCTTGGGGTTCGACGGGATTGGTCTTTGGACTCCGAGAACAGGCTCTTCGGGTCCGACCATAGGATCCATGAAGGAGGTCATGGTGTTCCGGGATGAATAACTTTTTGTTCCAAGGGTTTGGTCTTGATACAGCCCGTCCTACGGACGCTTCTACATCTACAACAACAAGTTCCCCAAGTGGACCCATGACTCGTGCCCGAGCCAACTCCTCCAAGCTAAGGTGAACTCGCTCCTCTCCTCATGCCAATTTGATACCTCCTTGGATGGCGTGCTACTTCATACCACAACTTTGTGCATCATCAGGTACGATCCCCCACCACGTCGATCCACGAGCCCTGAAGCTGCACCTGTGCTAAAGCTGCCAAAGCCGGAGTGTCCGACGCGACGCAGCCGGAGTGTCTGGCGCGACTCAGCCGGAGTGTCCGGCCTGCCCGAGCCCGAACCTGGCGCGGACATTCTGTGTACCAGTTTGGACACTGCCCGGAGTGTCCGGCCACCCTGGACTGTTCGGCCCACTCGACCTGGAGTGTCCGTGATGAGGATATATACATGGATTATGATGATTCTGACTGCCTGAACTGGAAGGAAATATTGAGTCAAATCAATAATGACTATCAGGTGAATTCATTCCTAATTGAACCTAATGTTTTACTTAATGAGAACTTTATACTACCTAAGTCTATGCATCTTTGTATGATCAGGTTTATTGATAACACAAGCGTTGCGCGAGGAGGAGAGTTGCAGCAAGAAGGACAAGCGCTGATTTCCAATATCAACAAGTGCGCTAGGGAGGCGCGGGAGGCATGCGCACTAGGAGGCAATGAGGAAATCACGTATGAGCAAGAGAGAGAGATGGCGCACCAAGAATTACATGTTTGAGGTGTTCCACGACGTTTGGACTGCCTGCCAATAAGGCCGAACCCATATATGGGTCGGTATGTATCAGTTTACCGAGTGAGTTTGGGCCAAGTTATGGCTATTTTTAGACCCGTTTAGAGGGCAGGACGCCCCAGCCCTCATATAAACCTCCGTAGCCGTCACAAGTTAGGTTTTAGACCACGTTAAAATACATTGGAGTTGTTTCTTTCATAGAACCTCTGGAATTACCCTGTGTTGAATCTGCCAACTATAATTGAGTGTGATCTGTTGGTCCATTGGGAATTACTAGATTGCATACTACCGTTCGTGGTCACGGCTGCGTGCGCAAGAGTGTGGTGTTGTGAATATCCTACAAGGTTCGAGATCTATTGCGCTGGCATCAGGGATCGAGCGGGAGAGATTATAGCTACGCACTAGTTATCTATCATCCACCATCATCATCGCCATCCGCTTACTGAGAAGATCGGGCCACCCCATATCATCTTGGTATCAGAGCCAGGTTTCAATCCTGGGACCTGTGGGTTATGGGCCCACCACGCTTCTGCTCGATCTTCTGACTGCCTGAACTGGAAGGAAATATTGAGTCAAATCAATAATGACTATCAGGTGAATTCATTCCTAATTGAACCTGATGTTTTACTTAATGAGAACTTTATACTACCTAAGTCTATGCATCTTTGTATGATCAGGTTTATTGATAACACAAGCGTTGCGCGAGGAGGAGGAGAGTTGCAGCAAGAAGGACAAGCGCTGATTTCCAATATCAACAAGTGCGCGAGGGAGGAGCGGGAGGCATGCGCACTAGGAGGCAATGGGGAAATCACGTATGAGCAAAAGAGAGAGATGGCGCACCAAGAATTACATGTTTGAGGTGTTCCACGACGTTTGGACTGCGTGCCAATAAGGCCGAACCCATATATGGGTCGGTATGTATCAGTTTGAGTCGAACCGAGTCAGTTTGGGCCAAGTTATGGCTGTTTTAGGCCCATTTAGAGGGAAGGACGCCCCAGCCCTCATATAAACCTCCGTAGCCGTCACAAGTTACGTTTTAGACCACGTTAAATTATTTTGGAGTTGTTTCTTACATAGAACCTCTGGAATTACCCTGTGTTGAATCTGCCAACTATAATTGAGTGTGATCTGTTGTTCCATTAGGAATTAGTAGATTGCATACTACCGTTCGTGGTCACGGCTACATGCGCAAGAGTGTGGTGTTGTGAATATCTTATAAGGTTCGAGATCTGTTGCGCAGGCATCAGGGATCGAGCGGGAGAGATCATAGCTATGCACTAGTTATCTATCATCCACCATCATCATCGCCATCTGCTTACTGAGAAGATCGGGACACCCCATATCATCTTGGTATCAGAGCCAGGTTTCGATCCTGGGACCTGTGGGTTATGGGCCCACCACGCTTCCGCTCGATCTTCTGACTGCCTGAACTGGAAGGAAATATTGAGTCAAATCAATAATGACTATCAGGTGAATTCATTCCTAATTGAACCTGATGTTTTACTTGATGAGAACTTTATACTACCTAAGTCTATGCATCTTTGTATGATCAGGTTTATTGATAACACAAGCGTTGCGCGAGGAGGAGGAGAGTTGCAGCAAGAAGGACAAGCGCTGATTTCCAATATCAACAAGTGCGCGAGGGAGGAGCGGGAGGCATGCGCACTAGGAGGCAATGAGGAAATCACTTATGAGCAAGAGAGAGAGAGATGGTGCACCAAGAATTATATGTTTGAGGTGTTCCACGATGTTTGGACTACGTGCCAATAAGGCCGAACCCATATATGGGTCGGTATGTATCAGTTTGAGTCGAACCGAGTCAGTTTGGGCCCAGTTATGGCTGTTTTTAGGCCCGTTTAGAGGGGAGGATGCCCCAGCCCTCATATAAACCACTGTAGCCGTCACAAGTTAGGTTTTAGACCACGTTAAAATATTTTGGAGTTGTTTCTTTCATAGAACCTCTAGAATTACCCTGTGTTGAATCTGCCAACTATAATTGAGTGTGATCTGTTGTTCCATTGGGAATTAGTAGATTGCATACTACCGTTCGTTGTTACGGCTGCGTGTGCAAGAGTGTGGTGTTGTGAATATCCTACAAGGTTCGAGATCTGTTGCGCTGGCATCAGGGATCGAGCGGGAGAGATCATAGCTACGCACTAGTTATCTATCATCCAGCATCATCATCGCCATGCTTACTAAGAAGATCGGGCCACCCCATATCATCTTGGTATCAGAGCCAGGTTTCGATCCTGGGACCTGTGGGTTATGGGGCCACCACGCTTCCGCTCGATCTTCTGACTCCCTGAACTGGAAGGAAATATTGAGTCAAATCAATAATGACTATCAGGTGAATTCATTCCTAATTGAACCTAATGTTTTACTTAATGAGAACTTTATACTACCTAAGTCTATGCATCTTTGTATGATCAGGTTTATTGATAACACAAGCGTTGCGCGAGGAGGAGGAGAGTTGTAGCAAGAAGGACAAGCGCTGATTTCCAATATCAACAAGTGCGCGAGGGAGGAGCAGGAGGCATGCGCACTAGGAGGCAATGAGGAAATCACGTATGAGCAAGAGAGAGAGATGGCGCACCAAGAATTACATGTTTGTGGTGTTCCACGACGTTTGGACTACGTGCCAATAAGGCCGAACCCATATATGGGTCGGTATGTATCAGTTTGAGTCGAACCGAGTCAGTTTGGGCCAAGTTATGGCTGTTTTTAGGCCTGTTTAGAGGGGAGGACGCCCCAGCCCTCATATAAACCTCCGTAGCCGTCACAAGTTAGGTTTTAGACCACGTTAAAATATTTTGTAGTAGTTTCTTTCATAGAACCTCTAGAATTATCCTGTGTTGAATCTGCCAACTATAATTGAGTGTGATCTGTTGTTCCATTGGGAATTAGTAGATTGCATACTACCATTCGTGGTCACGGCTGCGTGCGCAAGAGTGTGGTGTTGTGAATATCCTACAAGGTTCGAGATCTGTTGCGCTGGCATCAGGGATCGAGCGGGAGAGATCATAGCTATGCACTAGTTATCTATCATCCACCATCATCATCGCCATCCGCTTACTGAGAAGATCGGGCCACCCCATATCATATTGGTATCAGATTTCCAGTGTTGCCTCGGTAAGCATCCACAAATCCATCCATAGATTAGTTGTTTTTGTCCTATATACAGAAAAAGCCACACAAAAATTTAGGGTTCATAGTTCATTGCCATAGCCTAGATAACACTGTTCTTGAGTCCTAGTTGCTGATTGTAATCCTTTTGTGTAGCCTTTCTTCTAAATCTGAGTCGTAGTTTTTGTCTAGTTTTCGTCTGTTTTTGATCCGTTGTCGGAGTCCCTAGACTATTTCTAGACTGTTCGTCGTGTTCTTGAGTCTTAGATTTAGTAGATTTGTTTTCTTTTAGTCTCAGGTTGTAGATCTATTTGAAAGAAGAAGAAAAAAAAAGCAATCCGGTCAGATCTAGATTTGTACTGAGTTTGTTTCATGTTGAAGTAAAAAAAATCGTCTGGCTGCCTCACGCCTGACCGCAGACAGGTCTGCGCTCTAGCGTGAAAGCAAAAAAAAATCTGAAAAAAAAATCCGGACCTTCGCCTTACCACAGACAGGTCTGTCCTCATACGAGAAATTTTTGTGTCTGCCGACATCCTGCCGCGGCAGGATTCTAGGCCGTTTTTCTGCCGTGGCAGAGACCAATTTTTAGGTCAATTTTTTTTCTTTTTTGTTTATTTTTTTAGTGAGTCCACATAGCGTACCTATCCTTAGTAAACCTTTCTTTGTGTCTAAAACTATCCTACGAGACTAGCGTGCTTAGTGCTCTACGGGCTGCTCAGTTTAGCAATCTTGTGCCCGTTTCGTTGAGACATTGCTAGCGTCTCTCCTTGTGCATTGCAACACGAGCGTTCCTCCGACATACCTCACTTTTTTGAGCTCATTTTCATAGTTGCAATTGCCCCATTTATCTCCACCGTGTGTGTTTCCATGGGTCTTTGTCATACGATCAGCACTAGGACTTGTTTGCGGTGTAGTTAGGATACCATACCTACAGCTCCACCATAAATACCCTGTGTGCCCTGTGATCATTCTCTATACCTTTGATATTCACTTCATCACATCAGTGCATTAGTTTTTGATTTCGTTAGGTAGAGCATCTCTATTCACTTTGGAACGGTAAGATCTCCTTTCTTATTAGTTGTGAGTGAGCTGTGAGAGTTCCACCATACAGATTTTGATTTTTTCACTAATTTACTAATCATGACTTCTACTAGTGTTGATGTGATGCAGAAATCAGATGATGTTTACCATGACTATTTAGCTTTTATGGTTGGCATGGCATATGATCCAACTACAATCAAGTGGCGATTGGAAAGTTCCGCCACACCCGTAGAATATCAGATTTGGGAAATTGATATGGGATTTGGTTTTGCGTGATGTCGTACTTTCGATAGCAAGTTTAATGGTCATATAGAATACATTCTTGCTCACCGACGTGTGGATGAAGAGGTAGCTCGTTGGTGGAAGGACGCAAGGATTGTGTATGGTGTCATGGGTAAAAAAATCCTTTGGGAAGATTTCAAGCAATTTCTACGTTCTATGTTTTTGAACAACTGCAAATGGCCTCTTCCAGAAATTTTGAGAGTGGACACTAATGAGAAATGTGAGTTGTCTACTAACGTAATCATGTCTACTCCTAGTGTTGTATCTTGTGATGTACAGGTTGCTTTTGAAGAAAGGGAGCCGCCGATTTTACAACCTGCATCACACGATCTGGTATTGTTACTTGAGGAGGATGCCATAGTACCTACTACAGCTGAGAAGTTTGTTAATGACATTGGTACGGATTTGGAGCTTCAGCCAACATGTGCGACATATTGTGAGTCTATTCCTTTACTGAATCCTCGTGATTTGCCTTGCAGTACTGTTTCAGCACCATGTGATAGTTTACCAAATTCAAAGTTTGATCATGTGGTACTGATAACACATAAGGAAATACTTGCTCGAATACCACCTGCTGATATTGTGTATTCCATCATGCTAAATGAACCTATGAGTATGAGTTGTGCTATGGATAAGATTTCTGAAATTTCATTTCTGAATTCTAGCACATATTCTCCTTGTTTCACTTTCAATCTGATTGGTGAATATAGCATGCATGAAAATTTTCTTGTGGATCACATATGCATTACTTGTGATAGAATCGCTGAACTGAAACATGCTGTTTTCAGCCAAACATCACAAAATGTTTGCTATGGGACAATAGCTCATGTTCCAGATATTATGGAAATACATTCTGGTCTAGTTGATATATTGCAACCAACACAAGTAATTTTACCTATGTTGGATTGTTCTAATCTTGCTAGAATAGGACCCAAGTTTTCATATTGACTATGTTTGTCCCAAAAGTCTTTGTCTAGTTTTGTTACTACTTTAGACTTTCTTGATATTTGCAAATTGAGTTGCATTTTACATACTGGACAACATGATCATGTTCATAATAATCAGAGTAACGCAGTTGAAGCATGTCATGATTCAATTTGGTTTTCAGACATATTGAATTGGTTTGATCTTGTTCACAAATTTGATCATAGATCTTCTTTGAGAAAACTGAATTTAATATTGAAGAACATGACTATCTATTTAGTTGTTTTTCACCATGATCATGATTCTTTGTACTTCACTTATACCTGCAATTTAAGTTTGCTCGATGTATACTAGACATACTTTTCATGTGAACAACAATAATACAACATGTTATATATACATATACTTTGCATACACGTTGTTCTTTTTGTTTCTCCCACTTTCAGCTTACCCAAAGCCGAGGACAGCTTTTCATGAAGAAAGGGAGGATGATGAGGATATATACATGGATTATGATGATTCTAACTGCCTGAACTGGAAGGAAATATTGAGTCAAATCAATAATGACTATCAGGTGAATTCATTCCTAATTGAACCTGATGTTTTACTTAATGAGAACTTTATACTACCTAAGTCTATGCATCTTTGTATGATCAGGTTTAATGATAACACAAGCGTTGCACGAGGAGGAGAGTTGCAGCAAGAAGGACAAGCGCTGATTGCCAATATCAACAAGTGCGCGAGGGAGGAGCGGGAGGCATGCGCACTAGGAGGCAATGAGGAAATCACGTATGAGCACGAGAGAGAGAGAGAGATGGCGCACAAAGAATTACATGTTTGAGTTGTTCCACGACGTTTGGACTGCGTGCCAATAAGGTCGAACCCATATATGGGTTGGTATGTATCAGTTTGAGTCGAACCAAGTCAGTTTGGGCCAAGTTATGGCTGTTTTAGGCCCATTTAGAGGGGAGGACGCCCCAGCCCTCATATAAACCTCCGTAGCCGTCACAAGTTAGGTTTTAGACCATGTTAAAATATTTTGGAGTTGTTTCTTTCATAGAACCTCTGGAATTACCCTATGTTGAATCTGCCAACTATAATTGAGTGTGATCTGTTGTTCCATTGGGAATTAGTAGATTGCATACTACCGTTCGTGGTCACGGCTGCGTGCGCAACAGTGTGGTGTTGTTAATATCCTACATGGTCCGAGATCTGTTGCGCTGGCATCAGGGATCGAGCGGGAGAGATCATAGCTACGCACTAGTTATCTATCATGCACCATCATCATCGCCATCTGCTTACTGAGAAGATCGGGCCACCCCATATCAGTCTGGCCACCCCGGACTGTCTGGCCCACTCAAACCGGAGTGTCCGGCCCAAGTGATGGGCCTGCGAGCCTAGCTGGGCCCTATGGCCCATGTACCCCTCTATTTCGACCAGAACTCTACTTTAATGCCTAAATTACCCCTGACTTTGTGGTTGGCCTATATATAGACCCCCACCTCCATTGTAAACCTTAGGCTTGATATTGGAATTAGTGGAAACCCCTTTGTGGATCTATCTAATTCTTGCCTCATGCTCCTTGAATAAGGAGCACCAATATCCCCAAACCTCGTTGGAGTTTGCATTGTGCCTCCGCGTTGTACAAGGCCTAGGCATCGGTGTCCCTTTGCCTAGACGACAAGATCTCACCGAGTCTCCCATCTCGCCGTGCCGGTTCGAGAGAGAGTCCTCCGCCCGACGCCGATCCTAGGGATTGCGCCGGACCGGTCACCGCCGGCATGAGCTATTGGTGTTTATCATGGTTTTGCGTGTGTGTGTGTTCGTCGTGTTCTTCGTGCGTGTGTTCGTCGTGTTCATCCTTCCCTCCTTCCCCCGCACTCCACCATCGATTTGAAAGGGAATCGTGAAAGATCGGGCCACCATAGAGGTTTGCCCTCAACAGGTCTTCGGCATCGGACACTCTTGCATTGGTTGTCTCTACTTTGTGGCCACAAAACCAACACAGATACGGTATAGGCATTGCATCAACCCTCACAAGATCGATACTACGCCTTCATCAGAAAATCACCACCATCGTTGATTGTCGTTATTGTCGTCGCATACACGCAGATGTTTGTAGACAGTTGTTGGGCTTCCAAGTGCAGAGATTTGTAGAACAGCAGCAAGTTTTCCCTTAAGTGGATCACCCAAGGTTTATCGAACTCAGGGAGGAAGTGGTCAAAGGTATCCCCTCTCAAGCAACCCTGCAATCAAGATACAAGAAGTCTCTTGTGTCCCCAACACACCCAATACACTTGTCAGGTGTATAGGTGCACTAGTTCGGCGAAGAGATAGTGAAATACAAGTGGTATGGATAATAGACAATGGTGCTATAAAATAGCTTGATGGCATGGAAAAGACTAAAGGCAAACTGAAATAAAGATGGAAGCAAGCAAACATGTAACAGATCTAGTGGAAAACGGTGTTTCAATGCTTAGAAACAAGGCCTAGGGATCATACTGTCACTAGTGAACACTCTCATACAAATATATTATCTTCATGATATTACACTGAACTACTCTCCGGTTGGACACTCTAATACATGGTAGGGCTATAACAGCGCACCTCAAAGTAAGCCTATCCCATCTAGAAAACCCCACACTATCACCTTGAGCACTAGATGGTTCTAACAAACACCACAATTTCATAAAGACATCCAACTCAAAATATAACTCATAACAAGTATTTGTAATCTCTAGCCTAAGTGCCACCATGGTCTGCACGCTGTCACATTCACACACATGGGGAGAGCAGAGATCTATTAAAGCACTTGAGTAGCAAGGCAGATCTATAGATTACAAGCTTATGATCCCAATAAGATCATGCATAGAGAGAGATGAACACAAAGCTACCGGTAGAATCCTTATCCTCGAGATAGAACTAGTCCCTCCTCATCATGGGATCAGCAATGGTGATGGAGATGGCGGTGGATATCGATGGAGATGGCTCCGGGAGCACTTCCTTGTCCCGGCAGGGTGCCGGAACAGAGACTTTCTGTCCCCCGAATCTCCCCTTCAGTGGCAGCGGCGCTGCGGAACTTTTCGTGGATTTCTGATTGACGATTTAGGGTTTACGCATCGGGAGGCTTCTTATAGGCGAAGAGGCAAGGTCGGTGGGCGGCCGAGGGGCCCACACCACCTGGTGGCGCGGCCAGGGGTCACCCGCGCCACCATATGGTGTGGCCAGGCCGTGGCCCTCCTCGGTCTCGTATTCTGGCTCGGTGAGTCTTCCGGTAAAATATCAACTTTGGCTTTTGTCCCGTCCAATTCCAAGAATATTCATTTTCTGACTTTCTTGAACCAAAAACAGCAGAAAACAGGCAACTGGCACTGTGGCTCTTTGTTAATAGGTTAGTCCAAGAAAGTATATGAAAAGTACTCCAAAGTTGGAACAAAACATAAGTGTTGAGGGCAAACCTCTAGGGTGGCCTGATCTTTCACGATTCCCTTTCAAATCGAGGATGGAGTGCGGGGAGAGGAGGGGAAGGATGAAAACGAAGAACACACGCAATAAGAACGCGATGAACACACACACACGCAAAACCACGATAAACACCAATAGCTCACGCCGACGGTGACCGGTCCGGCGCAATCCCTAGGATCGGCGTCAGGCGGAGGACTCTCTCTCGAACCGGCACGGCGAGATGGGAGACTCGGTGAGATCTTGACGTCTAGGCAAAGGGACACCGATGCCTAGGCCTTGTACAACACGGAGGAACGATGCAAACTCCAACAAGGTTTGGGGATATTGGTGCTCCTTAGTCAAGGAGCATGAGGCAAGAATTAGATAGATCCACAAAGGGGTTTCCACCAATTCCAATATCATGCCTAGGGTTTACAATGGAGGTGGGGGGCTATATATAGGCCAGCCACATAGTCAGGGGTACTTTAGGAATAAAAGACAAGTTCTGGATGGACTAAGGGGTACATGGGCCGAAGGCCCAAAGGCCTTTTACATGCCTGGCGACGGTCGGTACAGAGACTCCGGTGCGGTGGTCGGACCAGCCTCCGGAGGGGCAGACAGATTGACCCAGCGCTTGGTCCTGGAGGCAGACCGGAGGTGGGTCCGGAGACTCCGGTGTCTTCAGGCCGGAGACTTTGGTAGGCCGGAGACTCCGGTGTGCGCGGACCGGAGACTCCGGTCTGAGCAGCTCCAGCGGCATTTGCTTCACGTTCTGCTCCTTGTCCACCATCCTTGGGTGCTTGGTGATGTGTCGAGGCTTCGTACCTGATGATGCATAGGGTAGTTGCATGAAGTAGCATACCATCCAAGGAGGTATCAAATTGGCACGAGGAGAGGAGTGAGTTCAGCTTAGCTTGTAGGAGTTTGGCTCGGGCACGAGTCATGAGTCCACTTGGGGGCTTGTTGGTGTAGATGTAGAAGCGTCCGTAGGACGGGCTGCATCAATAATAAAGTAGATAAAACCAAGCATGGAACATCAAAAATTATAGATACATTTGCAATGTATCATCATCCCCAAGCTTAACTCCTGCTCGTCCTCGAGTAGGTAAGTGATAAAAAGAGAATAATTTTTTAGGTGACATGCACCATCATAAACTTGATCAAAGTATTAGTAAAACATTCAAAGCTGGGATCATAGCATTTCAATCATAACATGAAAGACAAAGTTCTAGCAATAAGCAAAGAAACTATGATGCAACATGAAGAGGCACAAACAAAAGATTCATGAATAACAATGCTTTGCAAGATGTTTGTTTGTTTCACATAAAGAAAACATAGCATAATAGCATTCAACTTGTCCCTCATAGAGTAGCAAAACATAAATGCATAAGAAACCTTCAAAGTTTACAAGAGTGACTAGATACAAATAGTTTAAAACAAGCAATATCAAGTTATGCATCAATCAACTAGTCTTGGGACAATGCACATAGAACTAAGAATGGCCACACTATTCTCTCAAAGTAGGTGCATAAAGATAGAAGGTGGAGACTCAACATAAAAGTAAAAGAAAGGCCTTCATAGAAGGAAGCAGGGATTCAAGTCTCATAAAGAGCTTCCAAAAATTATGGTACTTATAGCTTTCAGCTCTCATTGCCCCTATCATTAGCATCTTGAAGTGATTAAGGTTAAAGTGAACAAACTATGGTGTACATGCTTGACGAAGTATAAGTTAGACATCTCATGTCCCTTGAATACGAGGGCTGCTCCTCATGCTACTCAAGTTTAGTCACCGGTAAGTTCTTGTCATCGTAAGTATATGTGTATCATAGCGAACCGCCAACGGGGTACCCCTTGCCCGATGATACGGAAGAATCCCCATATCAAAATGACAAGGCAAGCAGACAACGAGCATCTCAACAATCTTCTTATTTACCATGGGAATATGGTGCTTTTTTCTCTCTTTCCTCTTTTCATAATCTGTTTTTTTTCTCTTTTTCTCTTTTTCTCTTTTTTCTCAATATAGGACTCTCTTTTTTTATAAGAAGAATGCTCATAGACAGCTCATTATGGTTACGCTGCAGGTTTCCACCATGTCAGCATGGATTAGACCAGCGGCCTAGGTGTTTCTCTAACACATATACATAACTCCATGGACTTACAAGCTCCCCTTTCATTTCACACCGACGACATCCATAGACAAAAGAGCATGATATCAACTAGGTACAAAGTACCCGTGCAATGTTGAAAGCGTTCCCCATGACAGCATGGTTCTGCTAATCCCCAACAAATAAATGAAAGCATATACAACATAGACGACACAATGGTTCAAGTTTATTAAGGGCAAGAAAAGTAAAGTGTGCCATCAAGTTCGTGAGAGCTTTAATCACTAGATTTCTCATAACAAGTTTAATTTGGAAGGTAAACAAAAGCATGAATATACTTGGAATAGCATAAGCTACTAGGTAGGTATGGTGGACTCTTTGGAATAACTTGGTTTAGGGAGTTGGATGCATGAGTGGAACTCATACTTGGTTGTGGAGGCTAGCAAAAGACTGGGAGCGACAAACTAAGAGAGCAATAATGGTCATAATCATGCAGAGCGACAAAACATCATTGATCAAAGCATAAAGTGATACTACAAATCAAAAACTAAAGGATCATAACGGCTATGGTGACTTGAGATAGTCATAACATGGTGTGGGCATGCGCCAAGTCAACCCAAATAAAGCATCAAAGGAGAATACCACTATACTATGCTTTAATATACTAAAACAATGCATGATTCATCCAAGGCACATTAAGCAATCTCAATTGTTTATAACAATTCATGCTACAACAAAGAATACTAAGCATAAAGCCAAAACAATATCAAGCATGGCATGACAAAGCATAGGCCACAGTCAAAAACAAGCTCTTTTTACCTCATAAGCATGAACTTTCCTACTCTTTTCCAAACCAAACCAAACTATTTGCAAACCATTGTATGAAAGAGGGGGTCCAACCAACTTATTCAGCAAACTAATAAAACAAAAGCAAAAGAAAAACCAAAAAGAAAACGAAAAAGAAGACGCTCCAAGAACAACACAACTGTGCATGAAACAATAAAAATGAAGCGTTTGGAAGAAACCTGGGATTTTTATTGATGAAGAAGGGGATGCCTTGGGCATCCCCAAGCTTTGAAGCTTGTACTTATTAGATGTTTCTTGGGGTGACACGCGTGGCATCCCCAATCTTGAGCTTTAGACCATCCTTCATCTCATTACTCATTCCTTCCATACACCTGAAATTTTTCCTTCATACAAAACTTCACACAATCTTTATTAGCAACATTAGTGCACTCAAGATAATAGGTCTTAAGGTTCAGTTCCAAAACCAAATAAACTTCCATTAGAACACTAGCTACTGTAGCACTTCCTTCAAAAATCTCAATTACCCAAAAGAACTCAAAAAGGAACCAACAAGAAGCAAATGCAAAAAATGGTAGAAATCTGTCAAAACAGACCAGCAGGTAAAGACGAATTTTTTCAAAGACCTTCTGTTGCTCAAATCAAAAAGTGTTGAACTAAAAAAAGTTATATAACTCCCTGGGGCAGAAGCACCAAAATTCACGCCTTAAAAGGACGTACAGAGATTTTACACGAATTTTTACTGTGAAGCACAAAAAATCTGTTTCGGGACAGCAACTTTTCCAAGTATTACTTCTCTCTCATTAGAGGTTACTCTTAGCACAAAAAGCAAATAAAAAGGATAAGGAGCGGTTATTACTGAAGTAATAACTTCCAAGACTCATCTAAAACTTTTGGGTTATCTCCCAATAATTACTTTTCTTTAATGCCTTTAAGTTAGGCATGATAGTTTGAGAAGATGCTCACATAAGAAATATGAATTGAAGTAAAAGAGAGCATCAAGATGCAAATTTAAAGCACATTTAAGTCTAACCCACTTCCTATGCATAGGAATCTTGTAAATAGACAAGTCATGAAAGCACAAAAGAACAAGCATAGTTATGCAAAACAAGTTGAGATGCATAAAACCATGTTTCCCTCTCTCATAATAACTTTCAGTAGCATCATGAATAAAATTAACAATATAACTATCACAAGAAACATTATTATCATGAGCCACATGCATAAAAGAATTAATATTCCCCTCATAAGCATAGTCATTCTTATTAATTGTAGTGGGAGAAAATTCCATCAAATATAGGAGGCATATTGTAATCATAATTAATTTTCTCCTCAATAGCAGGTGGACTGAAAATATCATATTCATCATTGTAATCATCATATATTGGAGGTTTGGTGATGAGGACATCCCTACAATTACACCTACCCCTGAAGATGCTACAACTTTTGCAACAAAGGATCAGTCCAATGAGATTAGAATTCCTATTACAAGAGTTCGTGCTAAGCTACTGGAACAACAGGTGAATTTACTCCTAAACGAATCTGGTACTTTGATTGATGAGAACTTTATACTTCCTAAGTCTATGCATTTATGTATGATCAGGTTCATTGGAGAAACAAGCATGGCGCGAGGAGGAGAAGGGCTACAAGAGAAGCCCAACATGATGATCACCCAAGGATGCGCGAGGGAGGAGCGGGAGGAAGGCACAAGAGAAGATCATCAAGACGAAGGCAAAAAGATCTGCCACGACCGGAGTGTCCGGCCAGTTCCACCGGACTGTCCGGCCTGGTCGAGAGGCAAACTGGCGTGGACATTCTATCTGCCAGTTCGGATACTACCCGGACACCATACGGAAACTTAAAGTTTCCGCCCAGACCGGACCGTCCGGCACACTTAACCCGGAGTGTCTGGCCTGACCGGACTGTCCGGCCGATTTTGACCAGAGTGTCCGCCCGCCGACCGAATCTGGTCCGAGTCGGTTTGTATCAGTTTGAGTCGTTTGCGTATGTTTTCGGTTTCTTGTCACCCCAGCCGCCATTATAAGCCCTGGGACGACCTCTAGTTAGGGTTTAGACCACGTTAAAATATTTTGGAGTTGTTTCTTTCATAGAACCTCTGGAATTACCCTGTGTTCAAATCTACCAACTATAATTGAGTGTGATCTGTTGTTCTATTGGGAATTAGTAGATTGCATACTACCATTCGTGGTCACGGCTATGTGCGCAAGAGCGTGGTGTTGTGAATATCCAACAAGGTTCGAGAGTTGTTGCATTGGCATCAGGGATCGAGCGGGAGAGTTCATAGCTACAGGCTAGTTATCTATCATCCACCATAATCACCGCCATCCGCTTACTGAGAAGATCGGGCCACCCCATATCATCTTGGTATCAGATTTCTAGTGTTGCCTCGGTAAGCATCCACAAATCCATCCATAGATTAGAGAGTGATTTTCGTCCTATACAGAAAAAGTCTTACAAAAAGATTTTCCATAGACTAGATTGCATCGTTTTCGAGTTTTAGTTGTGTATTGTATCTTCTCGTAGATCCGATCTACAGGTTTTCCTCGTAGGAGTCTAGTTTCCGTTTGTGTCTAGGTTTAGGGTTTGATCTTGTTTTCCGCTGTTCCCACCGTTACCGTTTCCGCAAGTCTTTATCTTTTTTTCGAGTCCACATAGCGTACTTTTGTTTGCATACCATAGACATAGCCTATCTACAGCATATGTGCCTAGGAACGTACCCACGAGACTAGTTTCTTTGCTCCAATAGGCTGCTCATTAGGTTTTTGAAGTGCAGAATTTTTCGACAGGCAAAACCGGGCTATCCTGCCGAATCACACCGGACTATCCGGCCCAACTGGAGTCTCCGGCGCATATCAACCGGACTATCCGGCCCAGTTCTGTTATACGTTGATGTACTCGTTTGCATTGAGTAATATAGTTGAAAAAAAGAGAATTAGTAAAAAAAGAGCTACAAGCCTGACAAAAAAAGGGATATAGAAGTGTGCAATTTTGGAGGCCTTGTTGTGTATAGCACTGGTAGACTGAGCAATCTTGTGCATGTTCTATTTGAGCTATTACTAGCGTCTCTTTTGTGCATTGCAATATTCGTTTTCATAAGTTGCTTTGCCACATTTATCTCCACTGTGTGTGTTTCTTGGGTATTTGTACGATCAACACTAGGACTTGTTTACGGTGTCGATAGGGTACCATACCTATAGCTCCACCTTTACATAACTTGTGTGCCCTGCGATCGTTCTCTATACCTTTGATATTCACTTCATCACATCAAGTGCACTAGTCTTTGATTTCATTTGGTAGAGCATCTCTATTCACTTTGGAACAGTAAGATCTCCTTTCTTATTAGTTGTGAGTGAGTTGTGAGAGTTTCCACCATACAGATTCTGATTTTTGCACTAACCTACTAATCATGTCTACTAGTGATGATGATGTTGTGTTGCAGAAAAAGAAGGATGAGGAGCTCGTCAATTGGCGTGAATATGAGGCTTTGAAATCCCACTTGACACGTGTGTTTACTAACACGACAGATGCCATTGACAAGAATCTCCAAGATATGAATATGAGATTGGATCAGCATGTTGCGACAGCTGATACTATACAAACGCAAGTGGCTACGCTCAATGTCAATGTCACCACTTTGCAGCAGTCCATTGAGGGTTTGACAGCCGCCTTACATAGAAGGGAAGATCCTCAACATGATGATGCCTTTGATGATTTCGATGAGGGTAGCGCTGTTGATGCTGCTCCACATGTTGGCAGGGTACGTGCTATTCCCCCTGTCCATGCACCTGCTCATGGTCGTGGGTTTGCCCATCTTGGGCGTGGTCAACGTGTACCCAACCAAGATGTTGATGATGGTTTGGGCAAGACAAAATTCTCAATTCCTAAGTTTGATGGTTCCATTGATCCTGAAGACTACCTCACATGGGAGTTGAAGATTGTGAAACTCTGGCGCTTATTTGACTATCCAGAAGATAAGAAGGTGAAGCTTGCAGCATCGGAATTTGATGGTTATGCTTTACGTTGGTGGGATGCTCTTGTGCAACATAGAAGGGAGCACAATGAACTTCCTGTGATGGATTGGCATGAGATGAAGCAAATCATGAAAGCTCATTTCATCCCAACCAACTACTTGCGATTAGTTTTTGATAAATTGACGCAACTGAAGCAAGGCACCATGACAGTTGATGAGTACTACATGGAGATGGAGATGCTTATGCAGCGTGCTAGAATTCGTGAGTCCATTGAGATGACCATGCAACGATTCCTAAACAATTTGAAGTTACCGATCAAGAGCATTGTTCGTCATCACAAGTATGAGACCATGAATGAGTTGTTGCATCATGCTAGAGAGGCCGAATCCCAGTTGGCAGAAGAGGCGAAGTCACGGGCTCGTTTTTCGTCCTCCAGCAGATTTTCGGCCAGGTCCACACCTTCTATAGCCACGCCACCAGCTGCTGCTCCTTTTACACCATCGGCCAAGCCAGCAAGTACACCTCTGTTTGGTTCACATGCTCGGAAACCCGTTGCTCCTGTTGCTAGCTCGGGTTCCAACATGTCTACTTCATGTACTCGTGATGTGGTGTGCCATACTTGTGGAGGTAGAGGTCACTACAAGAAAGATTGTCCAAACAACAAGGTTATGTTTGTTAATGAACAAGGTGAAGTATAAAGTGGAGATGAAGCTTCTGATGATGATATTGATGACGGCGAGGTTGGTGCTGATGCATATGCTAAGCGTGCACCCACTATTGTCGTATCTTCATGTGTACTTAGTGTGCAACCGGTTGAGGAATCCTAGCGTTGCAACTTGTTCCAAACAAAAGCTCTAGTTGGACCAAACAAAGCTTGCAAGGTAATTATTGATGGAGGTAGCTGCAGAAATCTTGCAAGTAAGGAACTATGTGCCAAACTGAATTTGACATACTTACCTCATCCCAAGCCATACTACATACAATGGTTGAGCAACAATGGTGAGATGAAGGTAAACCATATGGTACGTGTGAATTTTCAAATAGGGCCATACAAAGATTCTATTGATTTTGATGTGGTTCCTATGACTGTTTGTCACCTACTATTGGGTCGGCCTTGGCTCTCTGATCGCCATGTGTAACACAATGGCCGAGCCAATACATATCACTTGGAATTCAAAGGAAAGAAGATTACTATGCAGCCAATGACACCACAACAAATTGTGAATGATTCTCGCCAGAAGATAGAGGTGAACTTGAAGGAAGATACTACCACTCGGCGAGACTGTGTCAAATCTGTTCCTGATGTAATTGAGCCTAAATTGAGTGATATAACGAAAAGTGAGAGAGTGCCTGGGTTATTGATATTAGCCACCAAGGAGGATATGAGAGAGTTTCGTGAGGATCCTACAGCCATGCCACTTGTGCTCATGTATAAGGGCGAGGTATTAGTTTCTAACGACATGACCCCTATTTCTCTTGGTGTCTCTTCTGTTTTGCAGGACTTTGGGGATGTGTTTCTAGAAGACGTACCCGCAGGTTTGCCTCCATTGCGTGGTATAGAACATCAAGAGGACCTGATTCCTGGCGCCACACTTCCCAACCGTGCACCTTATAGGACTAATCCTGAAGAAACTAAGGAAATTCAGAAGCAAGTACAAGCGTTGCTGGATAAAGGGTACATTCGTGTCTCTCTTAGCCCTTGTGTTGTTCCTGTTATTTTAGTTCCTAAGAAAGATGGTACTTGGCGCATGTGTGTTGATTGTAGAGCGATTAATAACATCTTACTTTTGGTGGCAAGGAGAACACTCTTAGTTTTTCCACTCGAATTTGGCTTGTGGCTCTCACTCACTATGAGGTGGTTCTCTCTCTCACCGCTCTTCTCACAAGTAGGTGTTGTGCTTTGCGCCCTCGCTAAAGCCTTTGCATTGTCCGCAATTATTTGGCTAGGAGTCATCGGTTGCAAAACACATGTTTTGTTGAGCCATTTGAAGGTGTATATATTGGTGCGACCATCATGTTGAGCAACCTTGTCAAATTGCCCTGGTCGACCAAGAAGCATGTGGCAAACTGTCATAGGAACCACATCACACTCCACCGTATCTTTGTAAGGACAAATGGCGAAGGAGACCGATACAGTATGCTTGATCTTCACGGACCCTTGGTCACTTAGCCATTGCACGTGGTAGGGGTGCTTGTGTGGATGGAGGGTGAGGTTGAGCTTCTCACACAACTCAGTGCTAGCAAGGTTGTGGCAACTCCCTCCGTCAATGATCACCTTGATAGATTTGCCATTGATGCCGGCTCGTGTTTGGAAGATATTGGAGCGTTCGTCTTCATGCCCTTGTGCTTGAGTGGTCAAGAACCTTGTGATGACAAGCGATGGACTTGCGTCATGTTCACATATGAGGAGTTCTTGATCATCTTCCACTCGTTGCCTTGCCATTGCTTCCTTGACACGGGCATCAAACTCATCTTCACTCAAGTACTCTTCATCACCATTGTCATGGATGAACAAGAATTTATTGTTTCCACATTCGGCCGACTTGTGTCCTTTACCTCCACACTTGTAGCATTCACCGTTGAAAGGTGTATCACTTTTTGCTTGCTTGCCACTTGGGGGCAGTTTTCCTTGAGGAAGAGTGGGATTGAAGGAAGGCTTGGAGGTACTTGATGAGCTTCCATTGAAAGTTGTTGGTGTAGCGATTGAATCTTGCTTGTATGTGAAGTACGTCTTGGGCTTGTTGTACTTGATATCCTCTTGCACTTGACGTTCAGCCTTTTTTGCTATGTGCACAAGCTCAACCATGTCGTTGTAGGTTTGGAACTCGACGATGCGCTTGATTGGGTGGTTCAACCCAATAAGGAAACGTGCCATTGTTTTCTCCATGCGCTCATCAATGTTGGCGCGAATCAAGTTGAGTTCCATTTCCTTGAAGTACTCTTCCACGGTCTTTGTCCCTTGATGAAGCGCTTGAAGGTTGTTGAAGAGGTCACGCGTGTAGTGTGCGGGGACGAACCGGGACCTCATGTGAGCCTTCATGTCATGCCAAGTTGTGATTGGCGGTTCTTGTCTTGCATCACGAGCAACTTGAACTTGTTCCCACCAAAGGTTGGCGTAATCATCAAACTCTAGCAAAGCCATGGCGACCATCTTCTCGTTGCTATAGTTGTGCATGCGGAAGATCTTATCGACTTTGAGTGCCCACGAGAGGTATTCTTCGGGGTCATTGGATCCGGTGAACTTGGGCATTGTGAACTTGAGCTTGCCAAAAGTTTCTTCATCGTTGTGGTCATTGCGACGAGCTTGGTGACCTTGTTGATGATCTTGTAGTTGGGGAGGTGGAACTTGGTTCTCGTGTCCTTGTTGTAGAGCTTGCTCTTGGTATTGTTGTTGAGGTGCTTGAGCCTCATGGTGGCGAGGGTGTGGAGCCTCTTGACGCGGTTGATGACGAAGAGGAGGCTCGTTCCTCGGTTGGTGATGTTGGTTAGGCACATGGGCCTCACGACGAAGAACCTGGTCATGAGCCTCTTGACGTGGTACGTGTCGCTCAACTTGTATCACTTGATGCTCCAGGTTTTGTTGATGTGTAGGAGGCGCCTCGTGATGACCATGGTGTCGTTGTTGATGTTCATGACGTTGATGATGAGGAGGAGGATCTTGGAGAGCTTCACGGCAATGACGAGCTTGATTCTCCAAATTGGATTCATCACTCGTTGTGTCAAGTATGTGCCGCGGTCGATGGTGGTAGACTTGCGATTGCACTTGTGGTTCCTCTTGTAGTTGCTCTTGTTGGCTCACTAGTGCCCTTGCGTGATGATGGTGTGCTTCTTGCCTGGCTCGTGGCCTTGAAGAGAGGTCAGCATCATATCTTGACGTTGCGGTGTGCCGTGGGGAAGGTACATAGTTCGAAGAGGTTCCATCTTCAACAACGGGGGCGCCATTGCGTCTTGGAGCACTTGGAGGTAGATCGTGTTGTGGAGGTGCATGACGACGCGAAGAACTTGAAGAGCTTGAAGCACGTGAACGTGGTCTTGCCATTCTGTCGATGAGGCGTCGAAGTTTGTCATTTGTTTCAGCGACAGAGCATTGAAGCGACTCATTTTGGTGGCCGAAGTTGTGGTGCATTGCTTGCATTTGCCTTTCGAGGCCATCGAAGCGGTTGTCGATGTTCTTGAACTCGGCTTGCGGCTCGCCAAATTGTTCATCTTGTCGCGTCTTAAGGGCTTGGCAACGTTCACGGAACTCATGGCAGACAATGAAGTGACTTGCACGCGTCATGCACAGACCTTGATCTTCTTCTTGGGGAGGTGGTTGGCTCGACTTTCCGTGCCTATCCATCATGCAAAACACACAAGTATTGTATATGGAAGTGGAATATGGTGGTGTTAGCCTTGTACCTCACCTTGGGGATTGCACCAAACTAGAAACCACAAGTGAGAGCTATAAGCGTGCAAAGTGGAATTGCAAAGAAAACTCACACTAAAGAAAGAACTAACTCTCAAAAGCTTGTTGGTGGAAGGTTAGGATTGTGGAAAGCCAAAGAACCAACCAAAAGAAAGGGGATAGTCAAATGTGGGTAAAATCCAACAAAACTCAAGTCAAAGGGGAAGGTCAACAACTCAAAAGGGTGACGGGAACCTACGACTATGTACACACACGTGGAGAAAGTTGAGATTGACACGACTATGAAAATGAGCAAACAAAATGTCCTAACGAAGACTAAGCTTGTTGTCGTGCCAATGCAAGGAGAGACCGTGGCTCGTTTGCAAAGAGGAAAAATGAGCAACGGATTTGTGCACTTGCCTTGGGCGCTCTTCTTTCTCTCTTGCTTACAAGCTTTGAGAATCTCTTTGGCAATGTGAGACTTTTTTTTTGCTTTTTTCTTTGTATCTTTTTCTTTCTTTTGTATTATCTTTTTTTTGCTCTCCCTTGATGCTACCTAGTCACACTCTATATTGCTCTTGCACTCTCACTATCCAAGGACAAATGCACAATGCTCAAGCAAACACAAGATGAGCCACTCTCATAGGATAGGTACACACAAAGGAAGATAGTTGTTAACAAGGTGACGCAAGTTATACCTTCTTTGATGATGAACTTGGCATCGGTGGTGCGGGATGATGTTCGCGGGCCGTGGTGTCGATGAGCGCGGGGGTTGTCGATGCGGAAGCTTGTTCTTAGTTGACCACACGCACACAGGCACAAACAAACAAGGAGAAATTAGCCAATGCAAGATTAGAGGCAAAACTGTCAAAATCAAGCGTCAGGCCGGAGATTCCGGGGTTTCAGGCCAGAAACTCCGGTCCAGGCTGGAGACTCCGGTGTGGGTAGGCCAGAGACTCCGGTGTAGGTCGGAGACTCCGGTCTGGAGTCAGATCGCGAACTGCTCGTGTTCTTGAGCGGAAATCCACGCGTTGGGTCCTCAAATCCGCGAAAAATTGGCCAAATTGGGCTCGGAAAACGCAGGATAAAGCTGGACCAACACCTAAGACAAGGTTTGGTCGGATCAAAACCACAAATAACACTCCAAATCAAGAGTTTATCCAAAGGCAAATTTGGGCTGTTTTTTGGGTTTTTTTCGAATTTTTCGTGGATAGAAGAAAATTTTGTGGGGGAAATCGTGAGCAACGAAGCTCTTGATACCAATATGTTGAGGGCAAACCTCTAGGGTGGCCCGATCTTTCACGATTCCCTTTCAAATCGAGGATGGAGTGCGGGGAGAGGAGGGGAGAATGAACACGACGAACGCATGCAAGAAGAACGCGATGAACACACACACACAAAACCACGATACACACTAATAGCTCATGCCGGCGGTGACCGGTCCGGCGCAATCCATAGGATCAGCGTCGGGCGGAGGACTCTCTCTCGAACCGATACGGTGAGATTGGAGACTCGGTGATATCTTGTCGTCTAGGCAAAGGGACACCGATGCCTAGGCCTTGTACATGTAGCACTACAGTACTGAAAAGACTGTAGCTTCTATGCAACATGCCAATCCTTGGATCGGTTCATTGGCTTACATAGAACATAGATGAAATAACAAAGTAATAATCCGTGTATCGTAAATAACGAAGATCCAGAAGGTTCATTTATTACAAAGTCGCTTAGCTCGAAGGCTAGCTCACACATAAATCAAATAGCAACACAAATAAAGATACTACTCCATCTTCAAATTGCCCACGAGGGAACAAGTGTCGAGTGGAGTACCGCGACCTATATCCAATCACTCGGAATCGGTATAACCTGCACCATGAAACGTAACAGCCCCGAAGGGTCAATACATGGAAGGTATGGCAAGTAGCGCTAAGGTAAAGGAGACAATGCACCTAACATCTACATGCTTATTTGGCTAGTGGAGCTTTGGCTAGCTTGCACTTTTCAAACACATTGATCCTACTTTCATAAACCATTTAAAATCACAGCAACCCATTAAGTTCACCCATCAAGTTTTAGTAATTAAGAAATACGGATGAGCGAGAATATGTCATAGTCTCAAGATCAAGCAACTCAATTTGTCCATAACCGGGGACACGGCTAAGTACTCAGTTTTCACACCCTACAGGGGTTTGTACACTTTACCCATGTGACCTGGCCAACCCAGCTCGTACCATCACACTCATTTTGTTTGATGATAGGGAGAATTCCAAGAAGGGACCTTTCGGGAAGTAGATCACCAAACCCCACTACGCACCGGTCCCAACCTATCAGTCACTACATCTCTGGCTACGCTGGGTTCGGATCACCACGACCTACTAAGTCCAACCATCAACCCATTCTTACTGGCACATGGTTGCACACGTAAGTTACCATAACAAAGAGAACCAATCCTTCTCAATACCCTGGGCGGCATTCCCCACCATTAACCACACTCCGATGACCATCCAACCATTCCGCCTAGGTAGTTCATTAACACTTAGTTGTTTTAGTTTGAAACTAACACAACTCCACCATAGTGTGATCCCCTTTCCCCGTCTTCACAGCGAGTCTAAGCACATCTACCGAGTGGGGCTCAACTACAAGGAGAATCCTACCACAATATATAGGATATAGCATAGCATAGTAGTTCCTACACAATAACTACAGAAATACACTACACATGCATAAGAGAAAATAGTAGGACAATGGTATGAACAAAATAGCATCTACTTGCCTTGGCGGTAGGAGTCGAGGGTACAATCCTCACAGAAACAAGCGTTGCACTCGTCACAATCTACACGATACAAAACAACACATAAACAACATACCAAACATAAGAAGGTGCACAAATGCATGCATGATTACTCAACAAGTCTTTCAGTAACCTCTCGGTGTTCTCTGATGTTTACTACTACTGCATGATGTATGGAAAAATCTTTAATGCAATGAAAACAAGGCTATGCAATTTGTCAACCCAAATAATAGGCTTTTAGGCAAAACACTAAGACTTTCCAGTAAACAGAGTTGTAAGGCCTAGGCAAAAATACTACTGTGTAGGTAACATGATTTAAAACCAGGGGCAATTGTAATCACGCAAAAAGGCGTTACAGAACTTTTCCTATAATTTTTATAGTGTTTTAAGCCTTTTTAAAGTCTCAGGGAAATACATACAGTAAACCTAAATTATTATTGCGGAATAAAATTCTACGGAATTTTGTGAATCCAACGACATATTATTTGCAAAATTTGGCCCAGTAAATCTTTTTCTACGAATTTTTGAAGTTAAAACAATTTTCTGCAATTTTTACTAAAATCTGAAAAACGAGGGAATATTCCCGCTGACTTGTCCACGTCGACGTGGCACTGACTGGGTCTCTTTGACCGGTCAACGGTCCACTAGGCGGTCAACGGACAGATCTGGGCCGTCCATCCTGGATCGGACGGCGGCGGCGCGAGCTGGAGCTCACCTGCTCGACCAACGGTGGCGGTGGCTTAGGCGAGTGTCAGCGGCGGCGTTCCGGTGGGTCTCGGTGGCAGCGGATCAGTCTACGGCGTGCGGCGGCGGGTGGCGGTTCTGGGGGTGGCCCCGGTGCGGGCGGGGGCTGCCTCGGGGGGCGGCGGAGGGTGAACGGAGCGGCGGGCGGACGGCGACTCTGGCGAGGTCGTGGGAGGGGGCGGCTCCGGCGGCTGTGGAAGAAAAAGAAAAGTCAGAAAAAGTGGGGGTGCATGCTGCGGTGCTCCCGTGACAGAAAGGAGGCGCGGGGGTCGGCGGAAGCTTCCTACCGGCGACAATGGCGGCGGCGGCTCCGGTGGCTCCGGCGAGGAATTCAGCGGCGTTTCCGAGGGCTTCGAGAGGGGGAAAGGTGCGGGGTGTCGGCGGCTTTAAGGGGAGGGTAGCGGAGTACGCGGGGGCAGAATGGACCCCGCAGAAATCGGCTTGCCGGTGAGCCTCGGCGTCCGTGCTCGACACGAGCACGGTCTGCTCGAGCGCTGCCACTGGCAGGTGGGGCCCGGGCGACGGCGGGCTACGCGCCGCGCGCGCGGTAGTTGCTATGCGCCGCTCGCTGGCAGGCGGCAACCAGGTGGGCTGCTGGGCCGCGGTGGGCCGGCGGGCGGCTGGCCGATGCGGTTTCCCTTTTTTTGTTTTGTTTTTTTAAACAGTATCTGAATCTGACTGAACTGTCTGCAAGTCTGAACTTTTTCTGCACTTCGGTAAATTGGCCATAACTTTTGATCCAGGACTCCGAATTGAACGAAACAAAGTCCTACGGGTTTGTAGAGACGTGCTCTACGCAACCATACATCTGGAATGTCCAAAAGGAACTATTTTTAAAGATGCAAGGCAAGGCTCTAGTAATCTCATATGAGAGAGGGAAAGACAAAAATAGGTAGCATTTTGGCCAAAACACTTTAAAACTGAATTTTTGCAAATATGACCATGAATGCAATGGCATGTATGTATGAAGTGCCAAATCTAGAATTTGGGATGTGACAAGACTAACCCCCTTAAGATGAATCTCGTCCTCGAGATTCGACGTGGCTAGCAAATAGGTGTGGGTGGTCCTCTCGGAGGTCATCCTCTCGCTCCAAGGTGGCTTCCTCTTCGGTGTGGTGGCTCCATTGTACCTTGCAGAACCTGATCGTCTTGCTGCGTGTAAATCTCTCTGTTGTTTCCAAGATCTTGACCGGTTTCTCCTCATAGGTCAGGTCACTCTCTAGCTGAACCTCATCTAATGGCACGGTATCCCTCAACGGTGTATCTACCATCTCCGGGTGACATTTCTTCAGCTGAGACACATGGAACACGTCGTGAACAGCGGATAGAGCCTCTGGCATCTCCAGCTAGTACGCAACCTCTCCTTTGCGCGCCAGGACCTTGTAGGGCCCTATAAACCGAGGTGCCAGCTTGCCCTTGATCCCAAATCGCTTAATTCCACGCAGAGGGGAAACTTTGAGGTAGGCTCGATCTCCAATCTCATACACCACTTCCTTGCGCTTAGAATCAGCATAACTCTTCTGTCTCAATTGTGCCACCTTCAACCTGTCCCGAACCAAACTAACCTTCTCTTCAGCATCCTTGATCAAATCTGGCCCAAACAGTTGATGTTCACCTACTCCATCCCATAACAATGGTGTTCTGCACCTCTTACCATATAGTACATCAAATGGTGACGTCTTGATGCTGGATTGGTAGCTGTTGTTGTACGAGAACTCAGCATAAGGCAAATTTTCATCCCAACTAGCGCCATGGGCTAGAGCGCAAGCTCTCAACATATCCTCCAAGATCTGATTCACCCTCTCGGTTTGCCCATCCGTCTGGGGGTGAAACGCCGTGCTAAATTCCAACCTCGTTCCCAACGACTCATGTAGCTGGCGCCAAAAATGAGAGGTGAATTGGGTGCCTCTATCTGACACAATGCTCTTAGGAACTCCATGCAGGCACACAATTCTGTTCATGTAGATCTTGGCTAACTTAGCACTGGTATAAGTAGTCTTCACGGGTATAAAGTGAGCTACCTTGGTCAAATGATCCACCACTACCCAAATAGAATCATATCCTGACTTGGTCCTAGGTAATCCTGTGATGAAATCCATTCCAACTCTATCCCACTTCCATTCAGGTACCGGTAATGGCTGTAGCAACCCTGCTGGCTTCTGGTGCTCGGCCTTCACTCTACTACAGACATCACATAGAGCAATATACTCTGCAATCTCCCGCCTCATGTTAACCCTCCAAAACCTTTCCTTCAAATCCATGTACATCTTCGTGTTACCTGGATGTATAGAGTATGGTGAATTATGAGCTTCCTGGAATATCATCTCCTAATCTCTGGATCGTTGGGCACGCAGAAGCGGTCCTTGTACCATAGCGTCCCTTGGTCATCCTCGCGAAAACCTTCGGCCTTGCCCTTGGGTATGTTTCCTCTTATCTCCTCCAGGTCACTATCCTTCTTTTGAGCTTCTCTAATCTCGTCCAGAAGCATTGGCTTAACTTCCATTGTCGCCAAGTATCCCTCGAATACTACCTCCAACCTGAGATCCTTGAGTTGTTCACACAAATCCTTGGGTAACACCCCCACTATCAGGCCATTTGCATAAACCTTGCGACTCAGCGCATCTGCTACAACATTAGCCTTCCCTGGGTGATATTGCAAACTCATGTCGTAGTCCTTTATGAGCTCTAGCCATCTCCTCTGTCTCATATTCAACTCCTTCTGAGTGAATATATATTTTAGACTCTTGTGATCCGTAAACACATCACAATGCTTACCCATCAGGTAGTGCCTCCATACCTTGAGCGCATGCACGACTGACGCTAATTCCAAGTAATGCGCGGGGTAGTTCCTCTCGTGGTGTTTAAGTTGGCGTGAGGCATAGGATACCACTCTCCATCCTGCATCAGTACACTACCCAGCCCCTGACGAGAGGCATCACAATACACTTGGAAATCCTTCTGTATATCTGGCAAACACAGGATAGGTGCGGTCACTAGGTGTTGCTTCAGTTCCTGGAGACTAGCTTCGCACTCTTCCGTCCACTCAAATCTTCTCTTTCTTTAATAACTCAGTCATTGGCTTCGCAACCTTGGAGAAGTTTTCTATAAACCTCCTGTAATATCCAGCAAGTCCCAAGAAACTCCTAATATCTCCCACATTCTTGGGTGACTCCCATTCTATAACTGACGCCACCTTGCTTGGATCAACTGCAACTCCTTCACCTGACACTATGTGTCCTAGGAATCCCATAGTGTTCAACCAAAACTCGCACTTGCTAAACTTAGCATATAGCTTATGCTCCCTCAGCTTCTCCATAATTAGGCGCAAATGCTTCTCATGCTCGTTATCATCTTTAGAATATATCAATATGTCATCGATGAATACCACGACAAATTTATCCAAGTACTCCATGAATACCTTGTTCATCATGGTCATAAAATATGCCGGAGCATTTGTTAGTCCAAAAGACATAACTGTATACTCATATAACCCATACCTAGTGGTGAAGGCAGTCTTGGGTACGTCTTCCTCACGGATCTTCAATTGGAAATACCCGGATCTTAGATCGATCTTGGAAAATACCTTCGCTCCTTCCAACTGATCGAACGGTCATTTATATTGGGCAATGGGTATTTATTCTTGATGGTCACTTCATTAAGTGAGCGGTAGTCAACCACCAGTCTCTTACTACTGTCCTTCTTCTCCATGAATAGAACAGGCGCGCCCCAAGATGATGAACTGGGCTGAATAAATCCCTTTTCCAATTGCTCCCTAAGCTGCTTCTTTAATTCCTTCAGTTCCTCCACATCCATCTTATATGGCTTGTTGGCTATCGGTCCCGTTCCCGGCATCAAGTCAATAAGAAACTCCACATCCCTGTCAGGTGGCATCCCTGGCAGCTCATCTAGAAACACATCGGGGTACTCCTTTACTACAGGTACGGTGTCCATGCTAACCCCCTTAAGAGAGTTCACCTTAGTACCCTCAAGACGTGTTGCTGACTTGAACTTAATCTTTATGCCTCGTGGTGTCCTAAGAGAGATGGCACGTTGTCCACAATCTATCTGGCCATCATGCTCGGACAACCAATCCATGCCAAGTATTACATCTAGTCCTTGCGACTCCAAAACTACCAAATGTGTTGGGAAGCTATGTGCTCCAATTCCTATGGTAAGATCACGGCATCCCTTACTATCTAGCATCTCTCTTCCTGGCGAGCTCACTCTAATAGTCCCTTTTAGTGACTCAGTGGCTAACTTATGTTTATCCACAAATGCCCGTGATATGAATGAATGCGTTGCGCCAGTATCAAATAGAACAAGTGCAATATGGGAATCGATTGGGAACTTACCAATCACGAGATCCGTCTCATCACGGATTTCCTCCACATTCACATGGTTCACATTCGCCTTCTGCTTAGGTCCAAGCTTGGGTCCCACTCCCGTGTTCTTCTCCGGGCAGGTACTAGCATAGTGACCCAGCTTCTTGCATTTGTAGCACTCCACATTGCTGAGATCCTTCTTGCTCACATAGTCATGTCCATTGTTCCTCCCAAAGTTGCTGTGGTGGCTTCTGTGACCATTATGGTGGCGGTCATTTCCTCCACGGTGGTGATTGTCACTCCTATCACCATCGTGGCGATGTCCATTGCTTCCACGGTGGCTGCGGTCATCTCCGCCATGCCTAGAATGTCCCGAGTGTCCATCATAAGAGGTGCGAGCACGGTGGTGTGATCCTGAGGAGTGATGGTTGTTCTTCCTCTTGCGTCGCTCCACCTGTTGTTGTTTCCCTTCCAGAATTCTGGCCTTGTCCATCAGCTCCTGAAAAGTCGGACAATAAACCACGGATAGTTGAAGTGAGAGCTCATCACTGAGACCATCCAGGAACGTCTCCCTCCTCTTGGCATCAGTGTCCACATCCTCAGGGGCATAGCGAGAGAGATTGTTGAATTCCTCTATGTAATCCGCCACAGTGCGGTTGGTCTGGCGCAGGTTGCGGAACTCCTTCCTCTTCAGGCTCATGGTCCCGGCAGATACGTGGTTCGTCCTGAATCCTTCCTCGAACATAGCCTAGGTAACTATCTCCAGCGGGTGAGTAATCTGGAAAGCATCCCACCATGAGGCAGCTGATCCCTCCAGCAAGTGAGAAGCAAATCTCACCTTCTCAGCATTAGTGCAACCAACGGTCACCAGGTCCTTGTTCATAGAACGAAGCTAGTCGAGAGCAATCATGGGCTCAGGTGCAGAGGAGAACTTAGCTGGCCTCAGCCTCAAGAACCTAGTGACAGCATCCCCCTGCGGCGGGTTGTTCCCGTTGTTGTTGTTGTTGTTGTTATTGTTGTTGTTGTTCTGAGTTGCCAGGAATCGCGTCATCACTTGGGTCAGCTGTGCTTGAGCAGCCATGAGCTGAGCCATCTCATCTGGTCGGCGGCGGGATATCTGCGATTCAGCACAGGTAAGATTAGAGAGTAACAACTACAGATAAGCGATAGCCCGCTACCGATGCAACAAGCTCAAGTCACATCCATCATAAGCAATCACCACATGATCAAACACACACACAAACATCGTTCCAGGTTTTCACTAACAGTATATAGCTACAAAAATAGTTTAGGAGCGCTGGCAACAGCGTTTGGTAAGTAAAACAGCAAAATAAGCAAAACCAGAAAATCTGGCAGAACAGTTCTGTCCTGTTCACGAATTTTTCTGGGCACCTTAAACTCGTCAGGAATTTTAGCCAGTTTTTGTGCAGATGCTACAGGTAATTACGCTCCAGATCTTAAAATATGAGCGCAATCCGAGTTACCAGTAAGGAGTTAAAAATCGCGCGGTAGAACTGGTCAGGCAGAAGACTGCAGCAGTAAAGGCACGAAGTATACCCAAACTTGTTCAAAAATCATTTAATAAATCTCACGAAAATTCCTAGAACCTCAAGTTACCTAACTGAGAAATCTAAACAGAATAATCTAATAGTACAGAAGTTTACATTGATCGATTTCTAAGGCTAACGAATATCCCTAACGAAGACTAGTTTTGGAGGACCATCTCTAGCTATTTGATGAATAGGTTGCAGTAGGTTCTGGCGTCCATGCGCCGACGCTTCGCTCCTGGTGCATGCCACGGTGTTGGTGTGTACACCTCTCCCGAGTCCTTTTCACTTGAGTCCTCGAATTCCACCTCTTCGGGTCCTCCTCATCACCTCCTTTAGCAAAAGCGCCCGCTGCATCTCCTCCATCATCGGCGTCGCTTCCTCCACCATCACTGCCTCCTCCATCATCATTGTTACCTCCTCCACCATTGTCCGCATCATCGTCATCACTATCATCATCATCATCATCGTCATCGTTCCCATCATCACCGTTACCATTGTTTGGTGGAGGATTCTGTTGTGCTTGAAGGGCAGCAATCTAGGCAGCCATGTCCACAATGGTTTGATCACGTTCAGCCACAACTTGATTCCTCTGCTCAATGGTTTGGTTCAGCGCTGCAATGGTGGCATCTCTTCCAATGAGGGCTTGATCCATTGTATTCACAGCGGTGTGCAAGGTTTCCATCTCATACCCTTGCAGATGCACAGTGCCCTGAAAGTAATCCAGCTCCTCTCTTTGCTGCATCAACTTCTCTTCCCTCTCCCAAGCTTTGATCTCCATGTCTTCTAGCTGCTTCACTTGGAGTGGCATGTTGTTCTGATCACCTGTGGTAATCATCACAAGTCCTTGCTCATTCCGACCTCCAAATGCAAGGAAGGGTGAACCTGCTGGTAGTCGGTGTCGGTGGAGATAGCACAGGCGTGACAGGGTCTCGTGCATGGCCGACTCCACTCCTTGCTCCCAGGTAAGGTACTTCTTGGTGAGGTTCAGATTCTCAATACCAGGCACAGTGGGGTCTGCAAGAACAATCGCGGTGATCTCCCACACGCGATCTCCAGGCACATAGGTGTTCATCCTTCTCCCTTTGAACATCGGCATCAGCATGTCTAGTGTCTTGCAAAGCTCTGCCAGCTGTCTTGCAAAGGGCCTTGGTGATTGAAGCTCAACATACTCAACTCTGATAGCATCTCCCATCTATCAATTGTAAAAGAGGAAAGAGTGAGAATAGCAAAAGAGAAGAATTACTAGAGTGAATGGCATAAGAATAAAGACAGAATTTAAAATAGGCTTAAGTAAACATAAGGCTTCCTATTCCAGTCCTAGGTCATGATCCTACAGTCAACACACGGCTCTGATACCATCTGTAGCACTACAGTACTGAAAATACTGTAGCTTCTATGCAACATGCCAATCCCTAGATCGGTTCATTGGCTTACATAGAACATAGATGAAATAACAAAGTAATAATCCGTGTATCGTAAATAACGAAGATCCAGAAGGTTCATTTATTACAAAGTCGCTTAGCTCGAAGGCTAGCTCACACATAAATCAAGTAGCAACACAAATAAAGATACTACTCCATCTTCAAATTGCCCACGAGGGAACAAGTGTCGAGTGGAGTACCGCGACCTATATCGAATCACTCGGAATCGGTATAACCTGCAACATGAAACGTAACAGCCCCGAAGGGTCAATGCATGGAAGGTATGGCAAGTAGCGCTATGGTAAAGGAGACAATGCACCTAACATCTACATGCTTATTTGGCTAGTGGAGCTTTGGCTAGCTTGCACTTTTCAAGCACATTGATCGTACTTTCATAAACCATTTAAAATCACAGCAACCCATTAAGTTCACCCATCAAGCTTTAGTAATTAAGAAATACGGATGAGCGAGAATATGTCATAGTCTCAAGATCAAGCAACTCAATTTGTCCATAACCCGGGACACGGCTAAGTACTCAGTTTTCACACCCTGCAGGGGTTTGTACACTTTACCCATGTGACCTGGCCAACCCAGCTTGTACCATCACACTCATATTGTGTGATGATAGGGAGAAGTCCAAGAAGGGACATTTCGGGAAGTAGATCACCAAACCCCACTGCGCACTGGTCCCAACCTATCAGTCACTACATCTTTGGCTATGCTGGGTTCGGATCCCCACGACCTACTAAGTCCAACCAGCCACCCATTCTTACTGGCACATGGTTGCACACGTAAGTTACCATAACAAAGAGAACCAATCCTTCTCAGTACCCTGGGCGGCATTCCCCACCATTAACCACACTCCGATGACCATCCAACCATTCCGTCCAGGTAGTTCATTAACACTTAGTTGTTTTAGTTTGAAACAAACACAACTCCACCATAGTGTGATCCCCTTTCCCCGTCTTCACAGCGAGTCTAAGCACATCGACTTAGCGGGGCTCAACTACAAGGAGAATCCTACCACAATATATAGGATATAGCATAGCATAGTAGTTCCTACACAATAACTACAGAAATACACTAGACATGCATAAGAGAAAATAGTAGGACAATGGTATGAACAAAATATCATCTACTTGCCTTGGCGGTAGGATTCGAGGGTACAATCCTCGCAGAAACAAGCGTTGCACTCGTCACAATCTACATGATACAAAACAACACATAAACAACATACCAAACATAAGCAGGTGCACAAATGCATGCATGATTACTCAACAAGGCTTTTAGTAACCTCTCGGTGTTCTCTGATGTTTACTACTACTGCATGATGTATGGAAAAATCTTTAATGCAATGAAAACAAGGCTATGCAATTTGCGAACCCAAATAATAGGCTTTTAGGCAAAACACAAAGACTTTCCAGTAAACAGAGTTGTAAGGCCTAGGCAAAAATACTACTGTGTAGGTAACATGATTTAAAACCAGGAGCAATTGGAATCACGCAAAAAGGCGTTACAGAACTTTTCCTATAATTTTTATAGTGTTTTAAGCCTTTTTAAAGTCTCAGGGAAATACATACAGTAAACCTGAAACATTATTACGGAATAAAATTCTACGCAATTTCGTGAATCCAACGACATATTATTTGCAAAATTTGGCCCAGTAAATCTTTTTCTACGAATTTTTGAAGTTAAAACAATTTTCTGCAATTTTTACTAAAATCTGAAAAACGAGGGAATATTCCCGAGGAATATTCCCGCTGACTTGTCCACGTCGACGTGGCGCTGACTGGGTCTGTTTGACCGGTCAACGGTCCACTGGGCGGTCGGCGGACATATCTGGGCCGTCCATCCTGGATCGGACGGCGGCGGCGCGAGCTGGAGCTCACCTGCTCGACCGACGGCGGCGGTGGCTCAGGCGAGTGTCGGCGGCGGCGTTCCGGTGGGTCTCGGTGGCGGTGGATCGGTCTACGGCGTGCGGCGGCGGGTGGCGGTTCTGGGTGTGGCCCCGGCGCGGGCGGGGGCTGCCTCGGGCGGCGGTGGAGGATGAACGGAGCGGCGGGCGGACGGCGACTCCGGCGAGGTCGTGGGAGGGGCGGCTCTGGCGGCTATGGAAGAAAAAGAAAAGTCAAAAAAAGTGGGGGTGCGCGCTGCGGTTCTCCCGCGACAGAAAGGAGGCACGGGGGTCGGCGGAAGCTTCCTACCGGCAACAATGGCGGCGGCGGCTCCGACGGCTCCGGCGTATCCGAGGGCTTCGAGAGGGGAAAAGGTGCGGGGTGTCGGTGGCTTTAAGGGGAGGGTAGCGGAGTACGCGGGGGCGGAACGGACCCCACACAAATCGGCTTGCCGGCGAGCCTCGGCGTCCGTGCTCGACACGAGCACGGTCTGCTCGAGCGGCAGGTGGGGCCCGGGCGGCGGCGGGCTACGCGCCACGCGCGCGGTAGTTGCTATGCGCCGCTCGCTGGCAGGCGGCAACCGGGTGGGCAGCTGGGCCGCGGTGGGCCGGCGGGCGGCTAGCCGACGCGGTTTCCCTTTTTTTGTTTTTTTGAAAAACAGTATCTGAATCTGACTGAACTGTCTGCAAGTCTGAATTTTTTCTGAACTTCGGTAAATTGGCCATAACTTTTGATCCAGGACACCGAATTGAACGAAACAAAGTCCTACGGGTTCGTAGAGACGTGCTGTACGCAAACATACATATGGAATGTCCAAAAGGAACCATTTTTAAAGATGCAAGGCAAGGCTCTAGTAATCTCATATAAGAGAGGGAAAGACAAAAATAGGTAGCGTTTTGGCCAAAACACTTTAAAACTGAATTTTTGCAAATATGACCATGAATGCAATGGCATGTATGTATGCAGTGCCAAATCTAGAATTTGGGATGTGACAAGACAACGCGGAGGCACGATGCAAACTCCAACGAGGTTTGGGGATATTGGTGCTCCTTAGTCAAGGAGCATGAGGCAAGAATTAGATAGATCCACAAAGGGCTTTCCACTAATTCCAATATCATGCCTAGGGTTTACAATGGATGTGGGGGACTATATATAGGCCAGCCACTTACACAGGGGTACTGTAGGAATATAAGACAAGTTCTGGACGGACTAAGGGTACATGGGCCGAAGGCCCAAAGTTCTTTCATGCCTGGTGATGGTCGGACCGGAGACTCCGGTGTGGTAGACCGGAGAATCCGGTGTAGTCTCCGGACCAGCCTCCGGAGGGGTCGTCAGACTGTCCCAGGGCCTGGTGCAAGGGGTCAGACCAAAGAGAGGGCCAGAGTCTCCGATGTCTTCAGGCCGGAGACTTTGGCAGGCTAGAGACTCCGGTGTGCGTAGACCGGAGACTCCGGTCTGAGCAGCTCCAGCAGCGTTTGCTTCACATTCTGCTCCTTGTCCATCATCCTTGGGTGCTTGGTGATGTGTCGAGGCTTCGTACCTGATGATGCATAGGGTAGTTGCATGAAGTAGCATACCATCCAAGTAGGTATCGAATTGGCACGAGGAGAGGAGCGAGTTCACCTTAGCTTGTAGGAGTTTGGCTCGGGCACGAGTCATGGGTCCACTTGGGGGACTTGTAGGTATAGATGTAGAAGCGTCCGTAGAACGGGCTGCATCAATGGACACCAGGCAAAAATCCACGACATCGTGGAAAATGACCTGATATCGCGGAAAACACGACTAACATCTCCCTTGTGTCGGTTACGCTAAAAACATGCCGAATCTTGGCGAGACGTTGAACCGAGCAGCCAAAACGTGGAAACCGAGGGAAAATCCATGACATCGTGAAAAATATGACTAGCGTCTCCCGTGTGACGGTTACACCAAAAACAGGCCAAATCTAGGCGAGCCGTTGGACCTAACGGCCAAAACATGGACACTAGCAAAAATCCACGACATCGTGGAAAACACGACTAGCATCTCCCTTGTGTCGGTTACGCTGAAAAGAGGCTAAATCTAGGCGAGACATTAAACTCTACGGCCAAATCGTGGAAACCGGGAAAAATTCCACGACTTCGTGGAAGACACGACTAGCGTCTCCGTGTGATGCTTACACCGAAAACAGGCCAAATCTGGGCGAGATGTTGGACCAAACGGACAAAACATGGACACCGGGCAAAAATCCACGACATCGTGGAAAACGGCCCGACATCATGGAAAACACGACTAGCGTCTCATGTGTGTCGGTTACGCTGAAAATAGGACAAATCTGGGCGAGACGGTGAACCAAACGGCCAAAATGTGGAAACAGGGGAAAATCCAAGACATCGTGGAAAACACGACTAGCGTCTCGTGTGTGCCGGTTACACCGAATACATGCCAAATTTGGTAGAGACGTTGGACCAAACGGCCAAGACATGGACACCTGGCAAAAATCCACGACATCATGGAAAACACGACTAGCGTCTTCCTTGTGTCGGTTACACTTAAAATGTGCCAAAACTAGGCGAGACGTTGAACCGAACGACCAAAAGGTGGAAACCGAGAGAAAATCCGCAACATCGTGGAAAACACGACTAGCGTCTCCCATGTGTCAGTAACGCTAAAAACGGGCCAAACCTGGGCGAGACGTTGAACCGAATGGCCAAAACGTGGAAACCGGGGAAAAATCCAAGACATTGTGGAAAACACGACTAGCATCTCCCGCGTGACGGTTATACCGAAAACAAGCCAAATTAGGGTGATACTTTGGATCGAACGGCCAAAACGTGGACACCGGGAAAAATCCACGACATCGTAGAAAACACGACTAGCGTCTCACGTGTGACGGTTACACCGAAAACATGCCAAATGTGGGCGAGACGTTGGACCGAACGGCCAACACATGGACACCGGGCAAAAATCCATGACATCGTGGAAGACGACCCGACATCGTGGAAAATACAACTAGCGTCTCCCGTGTGTCGGTTACGCTGAAACATGCCAAATTTGGGCCAGACGTTGAACCGAACGGCTAAAACGTGGAAACCGGGAAAACAATCCACGAGATCGTGGAAAACACGACTAGCGTCTCCCATATGACGGTTATACCGAAAACATGCGAAATCTGGGCGAGACGTTGGACCGAATGGCCAAAACGTGGACACCGGGCAAAAATCACGACATCGTGGAAAACAGCCCGACATCGTCGAAAATACGACTAGCGTCTCACGTGTGACGGTTACACCGAAAACATGCCAAATCTGGGCGAGACGTTGAACCAAACGGCCAAAACGTGGAAACTAGGAAAAATCTACGACAACGTGGAAAACACGACTAGTGTCTCTCGTGTGACGGTAACACCGACAACAAGCCAAATCTGGGCGAGACGTTGGACCAAATGGCCAAAACATGGACACCAGCCAAAAATCCACTACATAATGGAAAATGGCCCGACATCGTGGAAAACACAACTAGCGTCTCTCGTGTGTCAGTTACGCTAAAAACATGCCAAATCTAGGTGAGGCGTTGAACCGAACGGCCAAAACATGGAAACCAGGAAAAACTCCCCGATATCGTGGCAAACACGTCTAGCGTCTCCCGTGTGACGGTTACACCAAAAACATGCCAAAACTGGGCGAAACGTAGGACGGGACGACCAAAACGTGGACACCGGGAAAAAATCCACGACATCATGCAAAACGGCCCGACATCGTGGAAAACACGACTAGTGTTTCCCGTCTGTCGGTTACGCTTAAAACATGCCAAATCTGCGCGAGACATTGAACCGAACGTGCAAAATATAGAAACCGACAAAAATTCCACGACATCGTGGAAAACACGACTAGTGTCTCCCGTGTGACGCTTACACCGAAAATAGGCCATATCTGGGCAAGACATTGGACCGAACGGCCAAAACATAGACACCGGGAAACAATCCATGACATCGTGGATTATGGCCCGACATCGTGAAAAACACGACTAGCATCTCACGTGTGTCGGTTACGCTGAAAACATGCCAAATCTGGGCGAAACGTTGAACCGAACGGCCTAAACGTGGAAACCAGGAAAAAATCCACGACATCATGGAAAACACGATTAGCATCTCCCGTGTGACGGTTACACCGAAAACAGGCCAAATATGGGCGAGACGTTAGACCGAACGACCAAAACATGGACACCGGGAAAAAATCCACGATATCGTGGAAAACATGATTAGCGTCTCCCGTTTGATGGTTACACCGAAAACATGCCAAATCTGGGAGAGACGTTGGACCGAATGGCCAAAACGTGGACACCGGGCAAAAATCCACAAAATCATTGAAAATGGCCTGACATCGTGGAAAACACGACTAGCATCTCCCATGTGTCGATTACGCTAAAAAATAGGTAATCTAAACGAGCGGTTGAACCGAACGGCCAAAACATGGAAACCGGGAAAAACTCGACGACATTGTGGAACATACGACTAGCGGCTACCATGTGATGGTTACACCGAAAACAACCAAAATCTGGACGAGACATTGGACAGAATGGCCAAAACATGGCACTGGAAAAAAATCCACGACATCGTAGAAAATACGACTATGGTCTCATGTGTGATGGTTACACCGAAAACAGGCCAAATCTGGGCGGGGCGTTGGACCGAACGGCCAAAACATGGACACCTGGCAAAAATCCATAACATCGTGGAAACCGGCCCGACATCGTGGAAAACACAACTAGCATCTCTCGTTTGTCGGTTACGCTAAAAATAGGCAAAATCTGGGCGAGACGTTGAACCGAACGGCCAAAACGTGGAAATCAGGAAAAAATCCACGTATCGTGGAATACCCAACTAGCTTCTTCCGTGTGATGGTTACAGCGAAAACATGCCAAATCTGGGCTAGACGTTGGACCGAACGGCCAAAACATGGAAACCGGGGAAAAATCCACGACATCGTGGAAAATGGCCCGACATCGTGGAAAACATGACTAGCGTCTCCCTTGTGTCAGTTATGCTGAAAACATGCCAAATCTAGGCTAGACGTTGGACCGAACGGCCAAAACATAGAAACCAGGAAAAAAATCCACGACATCATGGAAAACGACCCAACATCGTGGAAAACACGACTAGCGTCTTCCTTGTGTCGGTTACGCTGAAAACATGCCAAATCTGGGTGAGACGTTGAACCGAATGGCCAAAACACGGAAATCGAAAGAAAATCCACGACATCGTGGAAAACACGACCAACGCCTCCCGTGAGTCGGTTTCTCTGAAAACAGGCCAAACCTAAGCGAGGCGTTGAACCGAATGGCCAAAACGTGGAAACCGGGAAAAAATCCAAGACATCGTGGAAAACACGACTAGCGTCTCCCGTGTGACGGTTACACCGAAAACATGCCAAATCTAGGCGAGACGTTGGACCGAACGGCCAAAACATGGACACCGGAAAAAAATCCACGACATCATGGAAAACACGACTAGCGTCTCCCGTGTGACGGTTACACCGAAAACATGCCAAATTTGGGCGAGTCGTTGGACCGAACGGCCAAAACATTGACACCGGAAAAAATCCACGACATCATGGAAAATTGCCTGACATCGTGGAAAACATGACTAGCGTCTCCCGTGTGTCGGTTACGCTGAAAACAGGCAAAATCTGGACGAGACGTAGAACCGAACGTCCAAAACATAGAAACCAGAAAAAATCCATGACATCGTGGAAAACACGACTAGCGTCTCTCGTGTGACGGTTACAATGAAAACATGCCAAATCTGGGCGAGACGTTGGACCGAACGGCCAAAACGTGGACACCGGGCAAAAATCCATGACATCATGGAAAACTACCCGACATCGTGGAAAACACGACTAGCGTCTCCCGTGTGTCGGTTACGCTGAAAACGGGCGAAATCTGCACGACATCGTGGAAAACACGACTAACGTCTCCCGTGTATCATTTACGCTGAAAACATGCAAAATCTGGGCGAGACATTGAATCGAACGGCGAAAATATAGAAACCAGAAAAATCCATGACATCGTGGAAAACACGACTAACGTCTCTCGTGTGATGGTTACACCGAAAACATGCCAAATTTAGGCGAGACATTGGACCGAACGGTTAAAACATGGACACCGGGAAAAAATCCTAGACATCGTGGAAAACGGCCCGACATCGTGGAAAACACGACTAGCGTCTCCCTTGTGTCGGTTACGCTGAAAACATGCCAAATCTGCGGCAGACGTTGAACCGAACGGCCAAAATGTGGAAACAGGGAAAAAATCCACGGCATCCTGAAAAACACAACTAGCATCTTCCGTGTGACGGTTACACCGAAAATAGGCTAAACCTGGGCGAGATGTTTGAACGAACGGCGAAAACATGGGCACTGGGAAAAAATCCACGACATCGTGGAAAACATGACTAGCATCTCCCGTGTGACGGTAACACCGAAAACATGCCAAATCTGGGTGAGACATTGGACAGAATGGCCAAAACATGGACACCGGGCAAAAATCCACGACATCGTCGAAAATGGCCCGACATTGTGGAAAACACTATTCGCGTCTCTTGTTTGTCGGCTACACTGAAAACATGCCAAATATAGGCGAGACGTTGAACCGAACGGCCAAAATATGGAAACCGGAAAAAATCCATGACATCGTGGAAAACACGACTAGTGTCTCCCGTGTGACGGTTACACCGAAAACACGCTAAATCTAGGCGAGACGTTGGACCGAACGGACAAAACTTGCACACCGGGCAAAAATCCACGACATCGTGGGAAATGGCCCAACATCATGGAAAACACGACTAGCGTCTCACGTGTGTCGATTACGCTGAAAATAGGCCAAATCTAGGTGGGTCGTTGAACCGAATGGCCAAAACGTGGAAACCCAGAAGAAATCCACGATATCGGGGGAAACACGACAAGCGTCTCCCGTGTGACGGTTACACCGATAACATGCCAAATCTGGCGAGACGTTGGACCAAACGGCCAAAACATGGACACTGGGAAAAAATCTACGACATCATGGAAAACACGACTAGCGTCTCCCGTGTGAATATTACACCGAAAACATGCCAAATCTGGGCGTGACGTTGGACAAACGGCCAAAACATGGACATCGGGCAAAAATAAACGACATTATGGAAAACGGCCAGACATCGTGAAAAACACGACTAGCGTCTCCCGTGTGTCGGTTACGCTGAAAACATGCAAAATCTAGGCGAGACGTTGAACCGAACGGCCAAAACGTAGAAAACGGTAAAAATTCATGAGATTGTGGAAAACACGACTAGCGTCTCTCGTGTGACGGTTACACCGAAAAAATGCCGAATCTGGGCGAGACGTTGGACCGAACGGCCAAAACATGGACACCGGGCAAAAATCCATGACATAATGGAAAACGGTCCGACATCGTTGAAAACACGACTAGCGTCTTCCATGTGTCGGTTACGTTGAAAACATGCCAAATCTGCACAAGGCGTTGAACCGAACGCCCAAAACGTGGAAACCAGGAAAAAATCCATGACATCGTGGAAAACACGACTAACGTCTCCCATGTGATGGTTACAACGAAAACATGCCAAATCTGGGCGATAGGACGGACCGAACGGCCAAAACATGGAAACTGGGCAAAAATCCACGACATCGTGGAAAACAGCCCGACATCATGGAAAACACGACTAGCGTCTCCTGTGTGTTGGTTACGCTGAAAACATGCAAAATCTCGGCGAGATGTTGAACCGAACGGCCAAAACATGGTAACCGGGAAAAATCCATGACATCGTGGAAAACACGACTAGCGTCTCTCGTGTGAGGGTGACACTGAAAACATGCCAAATTTGGGCGAGACGTTGGACCGAACGGCCAAAATATGGACACCGGGCAAAATACCACAACATCGTGGAAAACGGCCCGACATCGTGGAAAACACGACTAGCGTCTCCCGTGTGTCGGTTATGCTGAAAACAGACCAAATCTGCATGAGACGTTGAACCGAACGGCCAAAACGTGGAAACCAGGAAAATGGCCCGACATCGTGGAAAATACGACTAGCGTCTCCCGTGTGTCGGTTATGCTGAAAACAAGCCAAATCTGGGTGAGACGTCGAACGAACGGCCCAAACATGGAAATCGGGAAAAACTCTACGACATCATGAAAAATACGACTAGCGTCTCCCGTGTGACGGTTACACCAAAAACGGGTTAAATCTAGGAGAGACAGTGGACCGAACGACCAAAATATGGACACTGGTCAAAAATCCACATCATGGAAAATGGCCCGATATGGTGGAAAACACGGCTAGCGTCTCACTTGTGTCGGTTACACTGAAAACATGCCAAATCTAGGCGAGACGTTGAACTGAATGGCCAAAACGTGGAAACCGGACAAAAATTCATGACATCGTGGAAAACGCGACTAGCGTCTCTCGTGTGATGGTTACACCGAAAACATGCCAAATCTGGGCGATACGATGGACCGAACGGCCAAAACATGGAAACCGGCCAAAAATCTACGACATCGTGGAAAACACAACTAGCGTCTCCCATGTGACGATTACACCAAAAACAGACCAAATCTGGGCGAGGCATTGGACCGAACGGCCAAAACGTGGACACCGGGCAAAATCCACGACATCATGGAAAACACGACTAACGTCTCTCCCGTGTGTCGGTTACGTTTAAATCAGGCAAAATCTGGGCGAGACGTTGAACCTAACGACCCAAACATGGAAACCGGGAAAAATCCATGACATCGTGGAACATGGTCCGACATCATGGAAATCACGACTAGCGTCTCACGTGTGTCGGTTACGCTAAAAACATGCCAAATCTGGGCGAGACGTTGGACCACACAGACAAAACAGGGACACCAGTCAAAAATCGACGACATCGTGGAAAATGGCCCGACATGGTGGAAAACATGACTAGCGTCTCACTTGTGTCGGTTACGCTCAAAACATGCCAAATCTAGGCGAGACATTGAACCGAATAGCCAAAACGTGGAAACCTGACAAAAATCCACGACATCGTGGAAAATACGACTAGCGTCTCCCGTGTGACGGTTGCACCGAAAACAGGCCAAATCTGGGCGATACGATGGACCGAACTGGCACATGGAAACCGACCAAAAATCCACGGCATCGTGGAAAACACGTCTAGCGTCTCCCGTGTGATGGTTACACCAAAAACAGGCCAAATCTAGGCGAGACGTTGGTCCGAACGTCCAAAACATGAAAACCGGGCAAAAATCCACGACATCGTGGAAGACAGCCCGACATCGTGGAAAACACGACTAGCGTCTCCTGTGTGTCGGTTACGCTGAAAACAGGCAAAATCTGGACGAGACATTGAATGGAACGGCAAAAACGTGGAAACCGGGAAAAATTGATGACATCGTGTCTCTCGTGTGACGGTTACACTAAAACATACCAAATTTGGGCGTGACGTTGGACCGAACGGCCAAAACATGGACACCGGGCAATAATCCACGACATCGTGGAAAACACGACTAGTGTTTCCCGTCTGTCGGTTACGCTTAAAACATGCCAAATCTGCGCGAGACATTGAACCGAACGTGCAAAATATAGAAACCGAGAAAAATTCCACAACATCGTGGAAAACACGACTAGTGTCTCCCGTGTGACGCTTACACCAAAAATAGGCCATATCTGGGCAAGACATTGGACCGACATCGTGAAAAACACGACTAGCATCTCACGTGTGTCGGTTACGCTGAAAACATGCCAAATCTGGGCGAAACGTTGAACCGAACGGCCTAAACGTGGAAACCAGGAAAAAATCCACGACATCATGGAAAACACGAATAGCATCTCCCGTGTGACGGTTACACCGAAAACAGGCCAAATATGGGCGAGACGTTAGACCGAACGACCAAAACATGGACACCGGGAAAATCCACGATATCGTGGAAAACATGATTAGCGTCTCCCGTTTGATGGTTACACCGAAAACATGCCAAATCTGGGCGAGACGTTGGACCGAATGGGCAAAACGTGGACACCGGGCAAAAATCCACGAAATCATTGAAAATGGCCCGACATCGTGGAAAACACGACTAGCATCTCCCATGTGTCGATTACGCTAAAAAATAGGTAATCTAGACGAGAGGTTGAACCGAACGGCCAAAACATGGAAACCGGGAAAAACTCGACGACATTGTGGAACATACGACTAGCGGCTACCGTGTGATGGTTACACCGAAAACAACCAAAATCTGGGAGAGACGTTGGACAGAATGGCCAAAACATGGACATTGGAAAAAAATCCACGACATCGGAGAAAATACGACTATGGTCTCATGTGTGATGGTTACACCGAAAACAGGCCAAATCTGGGCGGGACGTTGGACCGAACGGCCAAAACATGGACACCTGGCAAAAATCCATAACATCGTGGAAACCGGCCCGACATCGTGGAAAACACAACTAGCATCTCCCGTTTGTCGGTTACGCTAAAAACAGGCAAAATCTGGGCGAGACGTTGAACCGAACGGCCAAAACGTGGAAATCAGGAAAAAATCCACGTATCGTGGAATACCCAACTAGCTTCTTCCGTGTGATGGTTACAGCGAAAACATGCCAAATCTGGGCTAGACGTTCGACCGAACGGACAAAACATGGAAACCGGGGAAAAATCCACGACATCGTGGAAAATGGCCCGACGTCGTGAAAAACATGACTAGCGTCTCCCTTGTGTCAGTTACGCTGAAAACATGCCAAATCTAGGCTAGACGTTGGACCGAACGGTGAAAACATAGAAACCAGGAAAAAAATCTACGACATCATGGAAAACGACCCAACATCGTGGAAAACACGACTAGCGTCTCCCTTGTGTCGGTTACGCTGAAAACATGCCAAATCTGGGTGAGACGTTGAACCGAACGGCCAAAACACGGAAATCGAAAGAAAATCCACGACATCGTGGAAAACACGACCAACGTCTCCCGTGAGTCGGTTCCTCTGAAAACAGGCCAAACCTAAGTGAGGCGTTGAACCGAATGGCCAAAACATGGAAACCGGGAAAAAATCCAAGACATCGTGGAAAACACGACTAGCGTCTCCCGTGTGACGGTTACACCGAAAACATGCTAAATCTGGGCGAGACGTTGGACCGAACGGCCAAAACATGGACACCGGGAAAAAATCCACGACATCATGGAAAACACGATTAGCGTCTCCCGTGTGACGGTTACACTGAAAACATGCCAAATTTGGGCGAGTCGTTGGACCGAACGGCCAAAACATGGACGCCGGACAAAATCCACGACATCATGGAAAATTGCCTGACATCGTGGAAAACATGACTAGCGTCTCCCGTGTGTCGGTTACGCTGAAAACAGGCAAAATCTGGGCGAGACGTAGAACCGAACGTCCAAAACATAGAAACCAGAAAAAATCCATGACATCATGGAAAACACGACTAGCGTCTCTCGTGTGACGGTTACAATGAAAACATGCCAAATCTGGGCGAGACGTTGGACCGAACGGCCAAAACGTGGACACCGGGCAAAAATCCACGACATCATGGAAAATTACCCGACATCGTGGAAAACACGACTAGCGTCCCCCGTGTGTCGGTTACGCTGAAAACGGGCGAAATCTGCACGACATCGTGGAAAACACGACTAACGTCTCCCTTGTATCATTTACGCTGAAAACAGAAAAAATCTGGGCGAGACATTGAACCGAACGGCGAAAATATAGAAACAAGAAAAATCCATGACATCGTGGAAATCACGACTAACGTCTCTCGTGTGATGGTTACACCGAAAACATGCCAAATCTAGGCGAGACATTGGACCGAACGGTCAAAACATGGACACCGGGAAAAAATCCTAGACATCGTGGAAAACGGCCCGACATCGTGGAAAACACGACTAGCGTCTCCCTTGTGTCGGTTACGCTGAAAAGATGCCAAATCTGCAGGAGACGTTGAACCGAACGGCCAAAATGTGGAAACGGGGAAAAAATCCACGACATCCTGAAAAACACAACTAGCATCTTCCGTGTGACGGTTACACCGAAAATAGGCTAAATCTAGGCGAGATGTTTGAACGAACGGCGAAAACATGGGCACTGGGAAAAATCCACGACATCGTGGAAAACATGACTAGCATCTCCCGTGTGACGGTAACACCGAAAACATGCCAAATCTGGGTGAGACATTGGACAGAACGGCCAAAACATGGACACCGGGAAAAAATCCACGACATCGTCGAAAATGGCCCGACATTGTGGAAAACACTATTCGCGTCTCTTGTTTGTCGGCTACACTGAAAACAGGCCAAATATAGGCGAGACGTTGAACCGAACGGCCAAAATATGGAAACCGGAAAAAATCCATGACATCGTGGAAAACACGACTAGTGTCTCCCGTGTGACGGTTACACCGAAAACACGCTAAATCTAGGCGAGACGTTGGACCGAACGGACAAAACTTGCACACCGGGCAAAAATCCACGACATCGTGGGAAATGGCCCAACATCATGGAAAACACGACTAGCATTTCACGTGTGTCGATTACGCTGAAAATAGGCCAAATCTAGGTGGGTCGTTGAACAGAACGGCCAAAACGTGGAAACCCAGAAAAAAATCCACGATATCGGGGGAAACACGACAAGCGTCTCCCGTGTGACGGTTACACCGATAACATGCCAAATCTGGCGAGACGTTGGACCAAACGGCCAAAACATGGACATCGGGAAAAAATCTACGACATCATGGAAAACATGACTAGCGTCTCCCGTGTGAAGGTTACACCGAAAACCTGCCAAATCTGGGCGTGACGTTGGACAAACGGCCAAAACGTGGACACCGGGCAAAAATAAACGACATTATGGAAAACGGCCAGACATCGTGGAAAACACGACTAGCGTCTCCCGTGTGTCGGTTACGCTGAAAACATGCAAAATCTAGGCGAGACGTTGAACCGAAAGGCCAAAACGTAGAAAACGGAAAAAATTCATGAGATTGTGGAAAACACGACTAGCGTCTCTCGTGTGACGGTTACACCGAAAAAATGCCGAATCTGGCCGAGACGTTGGACCGAACGGCCAAAACATGGACACCGGGCAAAAATCCATGACATAATGGAAAACGGTCCGACATCGTGGAAAACACGACTAGCGTCTTCCATGTGTCGGTTATGTTGAAAACATGCCAAATCTGCACATGGCGTTGAACCGAACGGCCAAAACGTGGAAACCATGAAAAAATCCATGACATCGTGGAAAACACGACTAGCGTCTCCCATGTGACGGTTACAATGAAAACATGCCAAATCTAGGCGATATGACGGACCGAACGGCCAAAACATGGAAACTGGGCAAAAATCCACGACATTGTGGAAAACGGCCCAACATCATGGAAAACACGACTAGCGTCTCCTGTGTGTTGGTTACGCTGAAAACATGCAAAATCTCGGCGAGATGTTGAACCGAACGGCCAAAACGTGGTAACCGGGAAAAATCCATGACATCGTGGAAAACACGACTAGCGTCTCTCGTGTGAGGGTGACACTGAAAACATGCCAAATTAGGGCGAGACGTTGGACCGAACGGCCAAAATATGGACACCGGGCAAATATCCACAACATCGTGGAAAACGGCCCGACATCGTGGAAAACACGACTAGCGTCTTCCATGTGTCGGTTACGCTGAAAACAGACCAAATCTACATGAGACATTGAACCGAACGGCCAAAACGTGGAAACCAGGAAAACGGCCCGACATCTTGGAAAATACGACTAGCGTCTCCCGTGTGTCGGTTACGCTGAAAACAAGCCAAATCTGGGTGATACGTCGAACGAACGGCCCAAACATGGAAATCGGGAAAAACTCCATGACATCGTGAAAAACACGACTAGTGTCTCCCGTGTGACGGTTACACCGAAAACGGGTTAAATCTAGGAGAGACGTTGGACCGAACGACCAAAACATGGACACTGGTCAAAAATCCACATCATGGAAAATGGCCCGATATGGTGGAAAACACGGCTAGCGTCTCACTTGTGTCGGTTACACTGAAAACATGCCAAATCTAGGCGAGACGTTGAACTGAATGGCCAAAACGTGGAAACCGGACAAAAATTCATGACATCATGGAAAACGCGACTAGCGTCTCTCGTGTGATGGTTACACCAAAAACATGCCAAATCTGGGCGATACAATGGACCGAACGGCCAAAACATGGAAACCGACCAAAAATCTACGACATCGTGGAAAACACAACTAGCGTCTCCCGTGTGACGATTACACCAAAAACAGACCAAATCTGGGCGAGGCATTGGACCGAGCGGCCAAAACATGGACACCGGGCAAAATCCACGACATCATGGAAAACACGACTAGCGTCTCTCCCGTGTGTCGGTTACGTTTAAATCAGGCAAAATCTGGGCGAGACGTTGAACCGAACGGCCAAAACATGGAAACCGGGAAATATCCATGACATCGTGGAACATGGTCCGACATCATGGAAATCACGAATAGCGTCTCACGTGTGTCGGTTACGCTAAAAACATGCCAAATCTGGGCGAGACGTTGGACCACACAGACAAAACATGGAAACCAGTCAAAAATCGACAAAATTGTGGAAAACGGCCCGACATGGTGGAAAACATGACTAGCGTCTCACTTGTGTCGGTTACGCTCAAAACATGCCAAATCTAGGCGAGACATTGAACCGAATGGCCAAAACGTGGAAACCTGACAAAAATCCACGACATCGTGGAAAACACGACTAGCGTCTCCCGTGTGACGGTTACACCGAAAACAGGCCAAATCTGGGCGATACGATGGACCGAACTGGCACATGGAAACCGACCAAAAATCCACAGCATCGTGGAAAACACGTCTAGCGTCTCCCGTGTGATGGTTACACCAAAAACAGGCTAAATCTAGGCGAGACGTTGGTCCGAACGGCCAAAACATGGACACCGGGCTAAAATCCACGACATCGTGGAAAACAGCCCGACATCGTGGAAAACACGACTAGCGTCTCCTGTGTGTCGGTTACGCTGAAAACTGGAAAAATCGGGACGAGACGTTGAATGGAACGGCCAAAACGTGGAAACCGGAAAAATTCATGACATCGTGTCTCTCGTGTGACGGTTACACTGAAAACATGCCAAATATGGGCGAGACATTGGACCGAATGGCCAAAACATGGAAACCGGGAAATATCCATGACATCGTGGAAAACGGCCGACATCATGGAAAACACGACTAGCGTCTCACGTGTGTCGGTTACGCTAAAAACATGTCAAATCTGGGCGAGATGTTGGACCACACAGACAAAACTTGGACACCATTCAAAAATCGACAAAATTGTGGAAAACGGCCCGACATCGTGGAAAACATGACTAGCGTCTCACTTGTGTCGGTTACGCTCAAAACATGCCAAATCTGGGTGACATTGAACCGAATGGCCAAAACGTGGAAACCTGACAAAAATCCACGACATCGTGGAAAACACGACTAGCATCTCCCGTGTGACGGTTACACCGAAAACAGGCCAAATCTGGGCGATACGATGGACCGAACAGCCAACACATGGAAACCGGCCAAAAATCCACGACATCGTGGAAAACACGACTGCGTCTCCCGTGTGAGGTTACACCAAAAACAGGCCAAATCTGGGCGAGACGTTGGTCCGAACGGCCAAACCGTGGACAGCGGGCAAAAATCCATGACATCGTGGAAAATGGCCCGACATCGTGGAAAACACGACTAGCGTCTCCCGTGTGTCGGTTACGCTGAAAACAGGCAAAATCTGGACGAGACATTGAATGGAACGGCTAAAACGTGGAAATCGGGAAAAATTGATGGCATCGTGTCTCTCATGTGACGGTTACACTAAAACATACCAAATTTGGGCGTGACGTTGGACCGAACGGCCAAAACATGGACACCGGGCAATAATCCACGACATCGTGGAAAACACGACTAGCGTCTCCTGTGTGTCGGTTACGCTTAAAACATGCCAAATCTGCGCGAGACATTGAACCGAACAACCAAAAAGTGGAAACCAGGAAAACGGCATGACATCGTGGAAAACACGACTAGCGTCTCCCGTGTGTCGTATACGCTGAAAACATGCCAAATCTGGGCGAGACATTGAACCGAACGGCCGAAATGTGGAAACCGGGAAAAAGCCACGACGTCGTGGAAAACACGACTAGCTTCTCCCGTGGGACGGTTACACCGAAAACATGCCAAATAAGGGCGAGAAGTTGGACCGAACGGCCAAAACGTGGACACCGGGAAAACGGCATGACATCGTGGAAAACACGACTAGCGTCTCCCGTGTGTCAGTTACGCTGAAAACATGCCAAATATGGGCGAGACGTTAAACCGAACGGCCAAAATGTGGAAACCGGGAAAAATCCACGACGTCGTAGAAAACACGACTAGCGTCTCCCGTGGGACGGTTACACCGAAAACATGCTAAATATGGCCGAGACGTAGGACCGAACGGCCAAAACATGGACACCAGGCAAATATCCACGACATCATGGAAAACCACCCAACATCGTGGAATACACGACTAGCGTCTCACGTGTGTCGCTTACGTTGAAATCATAACAAATCTGGACGAGACGTTTAACCGAATGGCCAAAACGTGGAAACTAGGCAAAAATCCACGATATCGTGGAAAACATGACTAGTCTCTCCCGTGTGACGGTAACACCAAAAATAGGGCAAATCTGGGCGAGACACTAGACTGAATGGCCAAAACATGGACACTAGGGAAAAAAATCCACGACATCATCGAAAGCGGCCACACATCGTGGAATACATGACTAGCGTCTCCTGTGTGTCGGTTACGCTGAAAATAGGCCAAATCTGGGCTAGACATTGAACCGAATGGCCAAAACGTGGAAACCGGAAAAAAATCCATGACATCATGGAAAACTCGACTAGCGTCTCCCATGTGATGGTTACACCAAAAACCAACCAAATCTGGTCGATAGGATGGACCGAACGTCCAAACATGGACACCGGGAAAAAATCCACGATATCGTGGAAAACATGACTAGCGTCTCCCGTGTGACGGTTATACCAAAAACATGCCAAATCTGGACGAGACATTGGACAAACAGCCAAAACGTGGACACCGGGAAAAAAATCAAGACATCGTGGAAAACACGAGAGGCTCCTCTGGTGTCACGGTTACACCAAAAACAGGCCAAATCTGGGCGAGACGTTGGACCGAACGACCAAAAAATGGACACCGGTCAAAAATCCAGGACATCGTGAAAAACAGCCCGATATCGTGGAAAACACGGCTAGCGTCTCACTTGTGTCGGTTACGCTGAAAACATGCCAAATCTGGGCGATATGTTGAACCGAATGGCCAAAACGTGGAAACCGGACAAAAATTCACGACATCGTGGAAAACGCGACTAGCGTCTCTCGTGTGATGGTTACACCGAAAACATGCCAAATCTGGGCGATACGATGAACCGAACGGCCAAAACATGGAAACCAGGAAAAAATCCATGACAACGTGGAAAACATGACTAGCGTCTCCCGTGTGACGATTACACCAAAAAACATGCCAAATCTGGGCGAGGCGTTGGACCGAACGGCCAAAACATGGACACCGGGCAAAAATCCACGACATCGTGGAAAACACGACTAGCGTCTCCCGTGTGTCGGTTACGGTTAAATCAGGCAAAATCCAGGCGAGACATTGAACCGAACGGCCAAAACATGGAAACCAGGAAAAATCCATGACATCATGGAAAACGGCCCGACATCAAGGAAAACATGACTCGTGTCTCACTTGTGTCGGTTACGCTGAAAACATGCCAGATCTGGGCGAGACGTTGGACCACACAGACAAAACATGGACACCAGTCAAAAATCGACGACATCGTGGAAAACGGCCCGACATCGTGGAAAACATGACTAGCGTCTCACTTGTGTCGGTTACACTCAAAACATGCCAAATCTAGGCGAGACATTGAACCGAATGGCCAAAACGTGGAAACCTGACAAATATCCAAGACATCGTGGAAAACACGACTAGCGTCTCCCATGTGACGGTTACACCGAAAACAGGCCAAATCTGGACGATACGATGGACCGAACGGCCGGCACATGCAAACCGGCCAAAAATCCACGACATCGTGGAAAACACGACTAGCGTCTCCCGTGTGACGGTTACACCAAAAACAGGCCGAATCTAGACGAGACGTTGGTCTGGATGGCCAAAACGTGGACACCGGGCAAAAATCCACGACATCGTGGAAAACACGACTAGCGTCTCCCGAGTGTTTGTTACACTGAAAACAGGGAAAATTTGGACGAGACGTTGAATGGAACGGCCAAAACGTGGAAACCGGGAAATATTCATGACATCGTGTCTCTCGTGTGACGGTTACACTGAAAACATGCCAAATTTGGGCGAGACGTTGGACCGAACGGCCAAAACATGGACACCGAGTAATAATCCACGACATCGTGGAAAACAGGACTAGCGTCTCCCCTGTGTCGGTTACGTAGAAAACATGCCAAATATGTACGAGACGTTGAACCGAACAATCAAAACATGGAAACCGGGAAAACGACATGACATCGTGGAAAACACGACTAGCGTCTCCCGTGTGTCGTATACGCTGAAAACATGCCAAATCTGGGCGAGACGTTGAACCGAACGGCCAAAATGTGGAAGCCGGGAAAAATCCACGACGTTGTGGAAAACACGACTAGCGTGTCCCGTGGGACGGTTACACCGACAACATGCCAAATATGGGCGAGACATTGGACCAAACGGCCAAAACGTGGACACCGGGAAAACGGCATGACATCGTGGAAAACACGACTAGCGTCTCTCCTGTGTTAGTTACGCTGAAAACATGCCAAATCTGGACGAGACGTTGAACCGAACGGCCAAAATGTGGAAACCGGGAAAAATCCACGACGTCGTGGAAAACACGACTAGCGTCTCCCGTGGGACGGTTACACCGAAAACATGCCAAATATGGGCGAGACGTTGGACCGAACGGCCAAAACATGGACACCAGGAAAATATCCACGACATCATGGAAAACGACCCGACATCGTGGAAAACACGACTAGCGTCTCACGTGTGTCGGTTATGTTGAAAACATGCCAAATCTGGGCGAGACATTGACCGAATGGTGAAAACGTGGAAACTAGGCAAAAATCCATGATATCGTGGAAAACATGACTAGCCTCTCCCGTGTGACGGTGAGACCAAAAGTAGGGCAAATCTGGGCGAGACACTGGACTGAACGGCCAAAACATGGATACTGGGAAAAAATCCACGACATCATGGAAAGCGGCCACACATCGTGGAATACATGACTAGCGTCTCCTGTGTGTCGGTTACGCTGAAAAGAGGCCAAATCTAGGCTAGACGTTGAACCGAATGGCCAAAGCATGGAAACCGGGAAAAAATCCATGACATCATGGAAAACTCGACTATCGTCTCCCATGTGACGGTTACACCAAAAACCGGCCAAATCTAGGCGATACGATGGACCGAACGTCCAAAACATGGACATAGGGAAAAAATCCACGACATCGTGGAAAACATGACTAGCGTCTCCCATGTGACGGTTATACCAAAAGCATGCCAAATCTGGACGAGACATTGGACCGAACAGCCAAAACCTGGACACCGGGAAAAAACCAAGACATCGTGGAAAACACGACAGGCGCCTCTGGTGTCACGGTTACACTAAAAATAGGCCAAATCTAGGCGAGACGTTGGACCGAACGACCAAAACATGGACATCGGTCAAAAATCCACGACATCGTGAAAAACGGACCGATATCATGGAAAACACGGCTAGCGTCTCACTTGTGTTGGTTACGCTAAAAACATGCCAAATCTGGGCGAGACGTTGAAGTGAATGGCCAAAACGTGGAAACCGGAAAAAAATTCACGACATCGTGGAAAACACGACTAGCGTCTCCCGTGTGATGGTTACACCGAAAACATGCCAAATCTGGGCGATACGATCGACCGAATGGCCAAAACATGGAAACCGGCCAAAAATCTACGACATCGTGGAAAACACGACTAGCGTCTCCCGTGTGACGATTACACCAAAAACAAGCCAAATCTGGGCGAGGCGTTGGATCGAACGGCCAAAACGTGGACACCGAGCAAAAATCCACAACATCGTGGAAAACACGACTAGCGTCTCCCGTGTGTCGGTTACGCTTAAATCAGAGAAAATCTGTGCGAGACGTTGAACCATACGGCCAAAACATGAAAACCGGAAAAAATCCATGACATCGTGGAAAACACGACTAGCGTCTCTCATGTGATGGTTACATCGAAAACATGCCAAATCTAGGCGAGACGTTGGACCGAACGCCCAAAATGTGGACACCGTGCAAAAATCCACAAGATAGTGGAAAACGACCCGACATCGTGGAAACAAGACTAGCGTCTCCCGTGTGTCGGTTACATGACGGTTACACCGATAATAGGCCAAATCTGGGCAAGACGTTGAACCGAATGGCCAAAACGTGAAAACCGAGCAAAAATCCACGATATCGTGGAAAACACGACTAGCGTCTCCCGTGTAACGGTTACACCAAAAACATGCCAAATCTGGGCGATACGATGGACCGAACAGCCAAAACATGGACACGGGGAAAAAGTCCACGACATCGTGGAAAACACGACTAGCATCTCCCGTGTGCCAGTTACGCTGAAAACATGCCAAATCTAGGCGAGACGTTGAACCGAACGGCCAAAGCATGGAAACCGGAAAAATGTCCCGACATCGTGGAAAACACGACTAGCCTCTCCCGTGTGTCGGCTACGCTAAAAACAGGCCAAATCTAGGCGAGACGTTGAACCGAACGGCCAAAACGTGGAAACCGGGAAAAATGCACGACCTCAGGGAAAACACGACTTGCGTCTACCGGGTGACGGTTACACCGAAAACAGGTCAAATCTGGGCGAGACGTTGGACCGAATGGCCAAAACATGGAGACAGGCAAAAATCCACGACATCGTGGAAATCGGCCCTACATCATGGAAAACACGACTAGCGTCTCACGGGTGTCGGTTACGCTGAAAACATGCCAAATCTGGGCGAGACGTTGGGCCACACAGACAAAACATGGACACTAGTCATAAATCGATGACATCGTGGAAAACGGCCCGACATCGTGGAAAACATGACTAGCGTCTCACTTGTGTCGGTTACGCTCAAAACATGCCAAATCTGGGCGAGACATTGAACCGAATGTCCAAAACGTGGAAACCGAACAAAAATCCACGATATCGTGGAAAACACGACTAGCGTCTCCCATCTGACGGTTACAGCGAAAACAAGCCTCCAAGTTTTGTCTATGCACTTATATTCTTATAGACAGTTGTTGGGCCTCCAAGTGAAGAGGTTTGTAGAACAGCGGCAAGTTTCTCTTAAGTGGATCACCCAAGGTTTATCGAACTCAGGGAGGAAGTGGTCAAAGGTATCCCTCTCAAGCAACCCTACAATCAAGATACAAGAAGTCTCTTGTGTCCCCAATACACCCAATACACTTGTCAGGTGTATAGGTGCACTAGTTCGGCGAAGAGATAGTGAAATACAAGTGGTATGGATAATTATAAGTGGTAATGGTGATAGAGAATAGCTTGATAGCATGGAAAAGACTAAAGTAAAACTGAAATAAAATTGAAGAATGCAAACATGTAGCAGATCTAGTAGTAAAGGAAGTATGAATGCTTAGAAACAAGGCCTAGGGATCATACTTTCACTAGTGAACACTCTCATATAAATATATTCTCTTCATGATACTACTCTTAACTACTCTTCGGTTGGACACTCTAATCGTTGGTAGGGTTATAACAGCACACCTCAAAGTAAGCCTTTCCCATCTAGAAAACCCCACACTATCACCTTGAGCACTAGATGAGTCCAACAAACACCACAATTTCATAAATACATCCAACTCCAAATATCTCTAGCCTAAGTGCCACCATGGTGTGCAGACTGTCAACTTCACACACATGGGGAGAGCAGAGATCTATTAAAGCACTTGAGTAGCAAGGTAGATCTATAGATTACAAGCTCATGATCTCAATAAGATCATGCATACAGAGAGAGATGAACACATAGCTACCGGTAGAACCCTTAGCCTCGAGAGAGAATTACTCCCTCCTCATCATGGGAATCAGCAATAGTGATGGAGATGGTGGTGGAGATCGATGGAGATGGCTCCGGGGGCACTTCCCCGTCCCGGCAGGGTGCCGGAATAGAGACTTTCTGTCCCCCGAATCTCCCCTTCGGTGGTGGCGGCACTGCGGAACTTTTTGTGGCTGGAGGCTTGACTACTTAGGGTTTCTGCCTCGGGAGGCTTCTTATAGGCCAGAGGGCAAGGTCGGTGGCCAGCCAGGGGGCCCACACCATGCCCTGGCGTGGCCTAAGCTCGCCCGCGCCAAGGTGGGTGTGGCCACCCTGTGGCCCCTCTCCGACTCTCCTTCTGGCTCCGTGAGTCTTCCGGGAAAATAGTAACTTTCCTGGAACCAAAAACAGCAGAAAACAGGCAACTGGCACTATGGCATGTTGTTAATAGGTTAGTCCAAGAAATCATATGAAAAGTACTCCAAAGTGTGGACAAAACATAAGAAAGTAGATAAAACCAAGCATGGAACATCTAAAATTATAGATACATTTGCAATGTATCAACATCCCCAAGCTTAACTCCTGCTCATCCTCGAGTAGGTAAGTGATAAAAAGAAAGAATAATTTTTGAGGTGACATGCACCATCATAAACTTGATCAAAGTATTTGAAAAACATTCAAAGCTGGGATTATAGTACTTCAATCATAACATGAAAGACAAAGTTCTAGCAATAAGACAAAGAAACTAAGATGCAACATGAAAAGTCACAAACAAAAGATTCATGAATAACAATGCTTTGCAAGACGTTTGTTTGTTTCACATAAAGAAAACATAGCATAGTAGCATTCAACTTGTCCCTCATAGAGTAGCAAACATAAATGCATAGGACACCTTCAACGTTCATAAGAGTGACTAGATACAAATAGTTTAAAATAAGCAATATGAAGTTATGCATCAATCAATTAGTCTTGGGACAATGCACATAGAACTAAGAATGGCCACTATGCTCTCAAAGTAGGTGCATAAAGATAGAAGGTGGAGACTCAATGTAATGGTGGAAGAAAGGCCTTTATAAAAGGAAGTAGGGATTCAAGTCCCATAAAGAGCTTCCAAAAATTATGGTACTTATAGCTTTCAGCTCTCACTGCCCCTATCATAAGCATCTCGAAGTGATTAAGGTTAAAGTGAACAAACTATGGTGTACATGCTTGACGAAGTATAAGTTAGAAATATCATGTCCCTTGTATACGAGGGTCGCTCCTCATGCTACTCAAGTTTAGTCACCGGTAAGTTCTTATCATTGTAAGTACATGTGTATCATAGAGAACTGCCAACGGGTACCCCTTGCCCGATGATACGGAAGAATCCCCATATCAAAATGACAAGGCAAGTAGACAACGAGCATCTCACCAATCTTCTTATTTACCATGGGAATATGGTGCTTTTTTCTCTCTTTCCTCTTTTCATAATCTCTTTTTTTCTTTTCTCTTTTTTCTCAATATAGGACTCTTTTTTATAAGAAGAATGCTTCATAGACAGCTCATTATGGTTACGCTGCAGGTTTCCACCATGTCAGCATGGATTAGACCAGCGGCCCAGGCATTTCTCTAACACATATACATAACTCCATGGACTTACAAGCTCCCCTTTCATTTCACACCGACGACATCCATATACAAAAGAGCATGATATCAACTAGGTTCATGTACCAAGTGCAATGTTGAAAGCGTTCCCCATGAAAGCATGAATCTGCAAATTCCCAACAAATAAGTGCAAGCATATACAACATAGACGACACAATGGTTGAAGTTTATTAAGGGCAAGAAAAGTAAATTGTGCCATCTAGTTCGTGAGAGCTTTAATCACTAGTTTTCTCATAACAAGTTTAATTTGGAAGGTAAACAAAAGCATGAATGTACTCGGAATAGCATATGCTAATAGGTAGGTATGGTGGACTCTTTGGAATAACTTGGTTTTAGGAGTTGGATGCATGAGTGGAACTCATACTTCGTTACGGAGGTTAGCAAAAGACTGGGAGCGACAAACTAAGAGAGCAATAATGGCCATAATCATGCAGAGCGACAAAACATCATTGATCAAAGTATAAAGTGATACTAAAAGTTGAAAACTAAAGGATCATAAAGGCTATGGTGACTTGATATGGTCATAGCATGGTGTGAGCATGCGCCAAGTCAACCCAAATAAAGCATCAAAGGAGAATACCACAATACTATGCTTTAATATGCTAAAACAACGCATGATTCTTCAAAGGCACATTAAGCAATCTCAATTGTTTTATAACAAGTCATGCTACACAAAAGAATACTATGCATAAAGCCAAATCAATATCAAGCATGGCACGACAAAGCATAGGCCACAATAAAAAACAAGCTCTCTTTACCACTTAAGCATGAACTTTCCTACTCTTTTCCAATCCAAACCAAACTATTTGCAAACCAATGTATGAAAGAGAGGGTCCAACCAATTTATTCAGAAAACTAAGCAAACAAAAGCAAACAAAAAACCAAAACGAAAACGATAAAGAAGACGCTCCAAGAACAACACAACTGTGCATGAAACAATAAAAATAAAGCATTTGGAAGAAACCTGGGATTTTTATTGATGAAGAAGAGGATGCCTTGGGCATCCCCAAGCTTTGACACTTGTACTTATTGGATATTTCTTGGGGTGACACGCGTGGCATCCCCAAGCTTGAGCTTTAGTCCATTCTTCATCTCATTACTCATTCCTTCCATACACCTGAAATTTTTCCTTCATACAAAACTTCACACAATCTTTATTAGCAACATTAGTGCACTCAAGATAATAAGTCTTTAGGTTCAGTTCTAACACCAATAAACTTCCATTAGAACACTAGATACTGTAGCACTTCCCCCAAAAAGCTCAATTCCCCAAAAGAACTCAAAAAGGAACCAACAAGAAGCAAATGCAGAAAATGGCAGAAATCTGTCAAAACAGACCAGCAGGAAAAGACGAATTTTTTCGAAGACCTTTTGTTGCTCAAATCAAAAGGTGTTGAACTAAAGAAAGTTAGCTAACAATCTGGGGCATAAGCACAAAAATTGACGCCTCAAAATGACGTACAAAGAATTTACACGAATTTTTACGGTGAAGCATAGAAATCTGTTTCGGGACAGCAACTTTCCCAATCATTACTTCTCTCTCATTAGAGGTTACTCTTGGCACAAAAAGCAAATAAAAAGGATAAGGAGCAGTTATTACTAACTTCCAAGACTCATCTAAAACTTTTGGGTTATCTCCCAATAAGTACTTTTCTTTAACGCCTTTAAGTTAGGCAAGATAGTTTGAGAAGATACTCACACAGGAAATATGAATTGAAGTAAAAGAGAGCATCAAGAATCAAATTCAAAGCACATTTAAGTCTAAACCACTTCTATGAATAGGAATCTTGTAAAGAAACAAGTCATGAAAGCACAAAGCAACAAGCATAGAAAAGCAAAACAAGTGCAACTTCAAGACTTTCAACATAAAGAGGGAAAACTTAATATTGTTGAGATATATGAAACCATGTTTCCCTCTCTCATAATAACTTTCAGTAGCATCATGAATAAAATTAACAATATAACTATCACATAAAACATTCTTATCATGAGCCACATGCATAAAAGAACATACACTCCACATAAACATAGTCATTCTTATTAATCATAGTAGGAGAAATTCAACAAAATAGCTATCATTATTATTCTCATCACCATAATCATCAAAAATAGGAGGCATATTGTAATCATAATTAATTTCCTCCTCAATAGTAGGTGGACTGAAATATTATATTTATCATTGCAATCATCATATATTGGAGGTTTTGTATCATCCTAAGCAATAGAATAGCTATCTTCCAAAGCTGGGGAACTAAAAAGATCATTTTCATAAAAACTAGCTTCCCCAAGCTTAGAGTTTTCCATAGCATTAGAAATAATAGTGTCCAAAGAATTCATACTAACAACATTGTTATTAGCATGCAAATAAAGTTCCATAGGTTTTTTAATTTTCTCTTCAAACACTTCATGTCCTAACTCAAGATAAATACTATAAAGCTCTCTAATTTTGTTGTTGTTTTCAATTAAGCCTAACTAGTGAAAACAAGAAACAAAAAGACAAAATTGCAGAATCTAAAGGAAATAACTTCGAGCACTCACACCGGAGGATGTGAGTACCTTTTACCTTACCTCCCCGGCAACGGCGCCTGAAAATAGGCGTTTTCCGTGGGAGGTTCTTCTTCTTTAATCCTCTAATGTGAATAACTTTTACCTTACCTCCCCGGCAATGGTGCCGGAAAATAGCTTGATGTCTACGCACTTCTATTCTTGGAGATAGCTGTAGGGCCTCCAAGTACAGAGGTTTGTAGAACAGCAGCAAGTTTTCCCTTAAGTGGATCACCCAAGGTTTATCGAACTCAGGGAGGAAGTGGTCAAAGGTATCCCCTCTGAAGCAACCCTGCAATCAAGATACAAGAAGTCTCTTGTGTCCCCATGATACATTGCAAATGTATCTATAATTTTTGATGTTCCATGCTTGGTTTTATCCACTTTCTTGTGTTTGGTTCCAACTTTGGAGTACTTTTCATATGATTTCTTGGACTAACCTATTAACAAGAGCCACAATGCCAGCTGCCTGTTTTCTGCTGTTTTTGGTTCCAGGAAAGTTAGAAAATGAATATTCTCGGAATTGGACAGGACAAAAGCCAAAGTGCCTATTTTTCCGGAAGTGATCAAGTGCCAGAATACGAGACGGAGAAGTGCCAGAGGGCATCCACACCACCTGGCCGTCCGGCCAGGCCTGGCCCGCGCCAAGGGGTTGTGTGGCCAGCCCAGGCACCCCCTCGGCTTCTCCTTCCGCCTATATATTGCCCTCGGGACAAAAACCCTTAGTACCCGATCAAAAATTCACGAAAGAGTCTAGAGCCGTCGTCATCTCCATCCCTAGATCGGGAGGGATCGGAAGCTCTTCCCGGCACCCTGCCGGAGAGAGGAATTCACCCTGGAGGCCTTCTTCATCACCATGCAAGCCTCCGGTGTGATGCGTGAGTAGTTCATCCTTGGACTACGGATCCATTTAGTAGCTAGATGGCTCGTTCTCCTCCTTTGTGCTTTCATGTTTAGATCTTCTGAGTTCCGTTCATAATCAAGATCATCTATTTGTAATTCTACATGTTGTGTTTGCGGGGATCCGATGGATATTGAGATGCTATTTCAGATTGATTATTGATTCTATCATGTCTTTGTTATTTGTGATCTTGCATGGTTTCCATTGTTAGTAGCTATCTTGGCCAAGTAGATGCTAGCAACTCCAAGGTTTAGTATTTATGCTCGATAGTGGGTTCATGCCTCTGGTAATCTGGGGAAGTGATAGAAATCTCTAAGGTACTAGATGTGCTGTTGCTACTAGGGAGAAGACAACAATCCTTTGTTCATAGAACAATCGTATTGTTTACTTTACATGTAGTTCATAAAGCAATAATCTGTTGCTTGCAACTTAATACTGGAGGGGGTTCGGACGATAACCTGAAGGTGGATTATTAGACATAGATGCAGTTGGATGGCGGTCTATGTATTATGTTGTAATTCCCAATCAAGTCTCAAAGGAGTCAAGATGATTAGTATATGCATGTATTGCTTTATCGGTGTTTGTCAATTGCCCCGCTGTAATTTGTTCACCCAGCATGTTATCTATCTTAAGGAGAGCCACCTCTGGTGAACTATGGATCCTGGTCCTTGTCTTTTACATACAATCTACAATCTTTTACTGCTTTGTGTTTACTTTCTGTAAACTTTTACTTCTTTCCATTCGATACGTTTAATCCTTTGTTCTCCGCAAAACACGGTGAGATTGACAACCTCATCGCAAGTTGGGGACAAAGTTCTGTGGTTGTGTTGTGCAGGTCTCCACGTTGCTACTAGCACGGGTAGTGCGCCCTGCCAAAGCTCAGCTAGTAACACCTTTGAGGTGTTTCCTTGCTCCTACTAGTTCGATTAAACCTTGGTTTCATAACTGAGGGAAACTTGCTGCTATGCTCATCATAGCTTCCTCTTGGGGTTCCCAACGAGCTCTACATCAACACCACGCACCAAGCACTTTTCTGGGCGCCGTGCATTGAGCCATCACCCCAACACACCCAATACACTTGTCGGGTGTATAGGTGCACTAGTTCGGCGAAGAGATAGTGAAATACAAGTGGTAATGGTGATAGAAAATAGCTTGATGGCGTGGAAAATACTAAAGTAAACCTGAAATAAAAATTGAAGCAAACAAACATGTAACAGATCTAGTAGCAAACGAAGTATCAATGCTTAGAAACAAGGCCTAGGGATCATACTTTCACTAGTGAACACTCTCATATAAATATCTTCTCTTCATGATACTACTCTTAACTACTCTCCGGTTGGACACTCTAATCGTCGGTAGGGCTATAACAGCACACCTCAAAGTAAGCCTTTCCCATCTAGAAAACCTCACACTGTCACCTTGCACTAGATGAGTCCAACAAACACCACAATTTCATAAAGACATCCAACTCCAAATATAACTCATAACAAGTATTTGTTATCTCTAGCCTAAGTGCCACCATGGTGTGCACAGTATCAACTTCACACACATGGGGAGAGTAGAGATCTATTAAAGCACTTGAGTAGCAAGGTAGATCTATAGATTACAAGCTCATGATCTCAATAAGATCATGCATAGAGAGAGAGGTGAACACATAGCTACCGATAGAACCCTTAGCCTCGAGAGAGAACTACTCCCTCCTCATCATGGGAATCAGCAATAGTGATGGAGACGGTGTTGGAGATCGATGGAGATAGCTCCCGGGGCACTTCCCTGTCCCGGCAGGGTGCCGGAATAGAGACTTTCTATCCCCCGAATGTCCCCTTCGCTGATGGCAGCGCTGCAGAACTTTTCGTGGCTGGAGGCTTAACTACTTAGGGTTTCTGCCTCGGGAGGCTTCTTATAGGCCAGAGGGGAAGGTCGGTGGCCAGCCAGGGGGCCCACACCATGCCCTGGCACGGCCTAGGCTGGCCCGTGCCAAGGGGGGTGTGGGCACCCTGTGGCCCCTCTCCGACTCTCCTTCTGGCTCCGTGAGTCTTTCGGGAAAATAGTAACTTTGGCTTTTGTCCGGTCCAATTCCGACAATATTGATTTTCTGACTTTCCTGGAACCAAAAACAGCAGAAAACAAGCAACTGGCACTGTGGCATCTTGTTCATAGGTTAGTCCAAGAAATCATATGAAAAGTACTCCAAAGTGTGGACAAAACATAAGAAAGTAGATAAAACCAAGCATGGAACATCAAAAATTATAGATACATTTGCAATGTATCACTGGGCGAGACATTGGACTGAAGGGCCAAAACATGGACACTGGGATAGAAATCCACGACATCATGGAAAGCTGCCCCACATCATGGAAAACATGACTAGCGTCTCCTGTGTGTCGGTTACGCTGAAAATAGGCCAAATCTAGGCTAGACGTTGAACCGAATGGCCAAAACGTGGAAACCGGGAAAAAAATCCATGACATCATGGAAAACATGACTAGCGTCTTCCATGTGACGGTTACACCGAAAACCGGCCAAATCTGGGCGATACGACGGACCGAACGTCCAAAACATGGACACCGGGACAAAATCCACGACATCGTGGAAAACATGACTAGCGTCTCCTGTGTGACGGTTATACCAAAAACATGCCAAATCTGGACGAGACATTGCACCGAACAGCCAAAACGTGGACACCGGGAAAAAAAACCAAGACATCGTGGAAAACACGACATGCGTCTCTGGTGTCACGGTTACACCAAAAACAGGCCAAATCTGGGCGAGACGTTGGACCGAACAACCAAAACATGGACACCGGTCAAAAATCCACGACATCGTGAAAAACGGCCCGATATCGTGGAAAACACGGCTAGCATCTCACTTGTGTCGGTTACGCTGAAAACATGCCAAATCTGGGCGAGACATTGAACCGAATGGCTAAAATGTGGAAACCGGACAAAAATTCACGACATCGTGGAAAACACGACTAGCGTCTCCCGTGTGATGGTTACATCGAAAACATGCCAAATCTTGGCGATACGATGGACCGAACGGCCAAAACATGGAAACCGGACAAAAATCTACGACATCGTGAAAAACGCGACAAGCGTCTCCCGTGTGACGATTACACCAAAAACAGGCCAAATCTGGGCGAGGCGTTGGACCGAACGGACAAAACGTGGACACCCGGCAAAAATCCACGACATCGTGGAAAACACGACTAGCGTCTCCCGTGTGTCGGTTACACTTAAATCAGGCAAAATCTGGGCGAGACATTGAACCGACCGGCCAAAACATAGAAATCGGGAAAAATCCATGACATCGTAGAAAACACGACTAGCGTCTCTCATGTGACGGTTACACCAAAAAAATGCCAAATCTAGGCGAGACGTTGGACCGAACGGCCAAAATGTGGACACCGGGCAAAAATCCATGAGATAGTGGAAAACGGCCCGACATCGTGGAAAACATTACTAGCGTCTCCCGTGTGTCGGTTACATGACGGTTACACCGAAAATAGGCCAAATCTGGGCGAGACATTGGACCGAACGGCCAAAACATGGACACCGGGCCAAAATCCACGACATCGTGGAAAACACGACTAGCGTCCCACTTGTGTCGGTTACGCTGAAAACATGCCAAATCTAAGCAAGAAGTTGAACTGGATGGCCAAAATTTGAAAACCGGGAAAAATCCATGACATCATGGAAAACACGACTAGCGTCTCCCGTGTGACGGTTACACCGAAAATAGGCCAAATCTGGGTGATACGATGGACCGAACGGCCAAAACATGGACACCGGGAAAAAATCCACAACATCGTGGAAAACATGACTAGCGTCTCCTGTGTGATGGTTACACCGAAAACATGCCAAATCTGAGCGAGACATTGGACCACAAGGACAAAACATGGACACCGGGCAAAAATCCACGACATCGTGGAAAACAGACTAGCATCTACCATGTGTTGGTTACGCTGAAAACATGCCAAATCTGCACGAGACGTTGAACCGAACGGCCAAAACATGGAAACTGGAAAAATTTCCTGACATCGTGGAAAACACGACTAGCCTCTCCCGTTGTCGGCTACGCTAAAAACAGGCCAAATCTAGGCGAGGCGTTGAACCGAACGGCCAAAACGTGGAAACCGGGAAAAAATGCACGACCTCGGGGAAAACACGACTAGCGTCTCCCGTGTGACGGTTACATCGAAAACAGGTCAAATTTGGGCGAGACGTTCGACCGAACGGCCAAAACATGGAGACAGGGTGTAACACCCTCGCCTAATAAGGCTGAGTTTCTGTGTATAGTGCCAATCCCTGGATGGATTCACTGGCACACACAGTACAGATGAATACCAAAGAATATAACAGTGCATCATTATTACATCGAATGATCCAGAATCTGTAATTATTACATAATACGTATCTCAAAGGCTTGCTCAAATAACAAAGTAGCATACGGAAGCATAAACAGATAGTAGGCTCCATCTTCAATTGTGCCACAGGAGAACAACTGTTGAGTGGAGTGTCGCGACCTATTCGATCACTCATAATCGGTATAACCTGCAACATAAAACGTAGCAGCCCCGAAGGGTCAGCACTTGGAATGCACTGGCAAGTTGAACAATGAGAGAATCAACAAGGCTAATAACTATATGCATATCTGACTTGTGGGGTTCAGGCTTAGTTGCAACAGCAAAATACTTTATCATATCTTTTGTAAATCATTTGTAAAACATTTGATCTTCTTCACAGAACCCAATTATGTTTCAACCACAAGTTATAGCAATTACAAGTTAGAATGAATGAGAACATGTCATAGCACCCATAATTCAGCAACTCAAACGTCCCTTACCGGGGACACGGCTAAGCACTTATTTTTACACCCTGCAGGGGTTGCACACTTTACCCATATGACTTGGTCGACCCACCCGTACCACGACATGCATATCGAGTCGTGATAGGGAGAAGTCCAAGAAGAGACAATTCGGGAAGTAGCTCCCCAAGCCCATCCACGCACCGTACCAACCTATCACATTCACTACATCTCTGGATATGAAGAGCTCGGGTCGCCACAACCTACTAAGTCCATCCAGCCACCCATAACCCACTGGCATATGGTTGCACACGGAAGCTACCAAATCAAGACACTAATCATTTCTCAGAAACCTGGGTGGCCATCCACAAGTGAGCTACTCGGGTAAACCATAGACATGGGCCCGGCATTCACGAACCAAGCAATTACCAATCCACCCAGAGAGTTCATTAATTAAGTTGTTTTCAAACTTTCCAAACACGTTCTTTCAAAACAATCTTTGCCATGGTGTATCCCTCCCTTGTCCACATAAGCACAACTAAGCACAACTACTTACGACGGCTCACCTAACGAGAAAAGAGCTACGACATAATAGGATATAGCATAGCAATAGATAAACTTGTAAAAACAAAACAAGCTACAATGCATATAGAAAGTAAATAGGACATTTATGAAGCTCCACTTGCCTTTAGTTGATGTAGTCGTTCAAACAATCCTCGCAATTGCAATCATTGCACTCGTCGCACTCAAAATACTTGCAATCACAATGCTCGCAATCATAGCTGTAGCGATCATAGTAGTTACACTCCTCGCGATCTATCGTTCAAAAGCAAAAGCACAACCACATATCATTCAAACATTGCAATCATGCAACAATAAAAATATACAATAAAACAGTGATGATCCAATGCATGCATGATGATTTAATATGTCATAATGGTTGTAATTAGTTATCTAAACAATACTAGATCACATGATGCATGTAGAAGTGTTTTAATGCAATATAGTATTTGTTATCCAATTTCAATTGCCAATCAAGGGGTTTTAACATATCTGTTGTAGCTTCTGTACTAGTTGCCTAATTAAATTTATATCTGAACTGTAATGGATAGAGGGCTTTAATACGAACCAGTAGCAATTGGATTCACCCTAATCAGAGTTGTAGATTTTTTTCTAGGATTTATTTAGTGTTTAATGGAGTTTAATAAATCTGAACAGATCATACTGACAACAAACAAAACTAAGTACAGATCTGAAAACTACACAAGATTATGAACTCAGGGACATATTACTCATATTTTTCGGAGCTGTAGATTATTTACTATGAATTTAATGATTTAAAAGGCCAATAATAATACTAATTAATTATTCTCCAGTAATCTGTACAGTAAACTTGTAATTTTATTCCATAATCATGTTCTATACAATTTGGTGAATCCAGGGGTATATCATTTGTATTTTTCTGAGTTGTATTTTATTTTCTGTGAATTAATTGCTCCAAAAAGTGTATTAAACCATTTAAATAATCACGACAAATACTTACAGTAAATTTCTGATACAATTATATATTAATACTCTACACAATTTTTTGATTCCAACGGTATATTATTTGCAATGTTTGGACATAGTATGAATTTTCTATGGATTTTACAAGTTAGATCTATAATCTGCAATTTTAAATTCAAACGGAATATTTTAGGGAATATTCCGCTGACTGGACAGGTTTTACCGTGCAGACTGACTGGGACAAGACGATGACCTGACGACGACGTGGTGATGACGAGGCAACTGATCGGGACGATTGAATCTCGACCGTCGGGATGAGATCCGGTGGCTAGAAGAGAAGTTGGCTCAAAATAGACCCGATTTTGCCTCACAAAGGACTAGAAGTAGATCTGTGTTAGAGAGACAAATCCGTAGGTCAAATTGATAAACTTTGAAAATGAAATTTGTGGAGCATGATTAGATCTACCTTTTCACCATAGGAATTTGGATTTCCAGAAACGATCGCGAGGAGATCTTGAAATTACGCCATCAGATCTGAAATATTGCGTTGCGAAATTCTCCGGCTGTGGTGGATGAAAAGAGGTGAGGTTTATCGGAATTGAAATATTTTGACGAGATGTACAACTTTCGTGTTGAAGCCAAAGGCATCCGATAAAGTTTAGATGGGTTTAGAAGCGAAAAACGATTCGGTAGAGTGTAGATTCGGGATTTCGGGGAGGAAAAGTGTTATAGCTGTGGCTTCGAGGGATTATTTAGGATTTTAGGATGATGAGAAGATAGATATTGAAGTATAGAACAAGTAGAAACAAACGGAAGTCAATTTGGAGTTATAGATAAAAAGTTATAAGTGTTTGAATAGAGATAGGTTTAGAAATCAGATTTTCGCACGCTTTTTAAAGCAATCCGTGGGATCCATCCTTTCTCCCGTGCGCGGCTGGCTGCTTTGCTCGGCTGAGTGGGCCGGCCGGGTGGCCCATTTCGTTTTGTTTTTTTTCCTTTTACTTTTCTTTTTCTTTTTCTATTTTGGTATTTTCTTTATATCTTTTGCATACGAACTCCAAATGACATGATTCTTGTTTCTAAATTTTTGTAAAATTCAGTAGATCATTCTAGGATCATATTTATAACATTTTCACTAGTTTTAAGATGGTGGATTCACAAATTTCTATATATTCCTTTTCTTATTTCTTTAGTAACTTTTGAAATATAGCTCCAAATGAGTTCAAGCCAGTTTGTGAAATTTTCAAAAATTCCAAATATCTTTATAAGACTACTAGGGCACATAATCCTGTCCATTCAAAATTCAAACATGTATTTTCAAATAAAATCTTAATAGGTAAAATAGAGATTTTGAAATAGGGTTTTGACACAAAGGGTTTTGAAGATGAATTTTTTGCATGATGCTTTATGCAATGCATAGATGCATAACATATGTCAATCACCAAAACACAAATCATTTTATGCCCTTTTTCCAAATAGGGCTACTTAGGCGTTATCAAAAGGATATGTGGTTTTATGCAATTGGCCTTATATGGCTACTATTCAATATTTCTAAATAGTTTATTATGGTTTATTTTTAGTCACTCAATCAAGACACACAATGCCACAAATCCCAAAACAACAATTTCATTCATATAACATAAAGGAACATAGTTTTTAACATCCAATAAAATAGAGATGTGATGTTATCTTCTCTCTTTTCAGGCAAGTGGTGAAAATCATCTAGAATGGTTTCATAAATCGAAGTAGAGACTTTAAGGGTCAAATAGGGAAATTAGTATATCACTCTACCATAATTGGGAAAGTCATTTTATTCCCTCTCCTTAATCATCTAAGCATGGTTGGATATTTAAAGAATCAAATGGTTGAAAAGAAAATGAAAACAAGTTGGATAGTCATGTTAATCCAATCTCATACAAGTTTCTGAATTCAAGGAAGGAAAATCATAACCGAAAGTTTCTTTTCTTTGAGAAATTTCAACAAAGTCAAACAATCCAACCAAGTTATTTTATTAACTTTACATTCCAAAAATTATGAGAATTTTGGGATGTGACACAGGGTAAAAATCCACGACATCATGGAAAACGGCCTGACATCATGGAAAACACGACTAGCGTCTCACGTGTGTCGGTTATGCTGAAAACATGCCAAATCCGGGCGAGACGTTGGACCACACAGACAAAATGTGGACACCAGTCAAAAATCGATGACATCGTGGAAATCGGCCCGACATCGTGGAAAACATGACTAGCGTCTCACTTGTGTCAGTTACGCTCAAAACATGCCAAATCTGGGCGAGACATTGAACCGAATGGCCAAAACGTGGAAACCGGACAAAAATCCACAATATCGTGGAAAACACGACTAGCGTCTCCCGTGTGACGGTTAAACCGAAAACATGCCAAAATTGGGCGATACGATGGACCGAACGGCCAACACATGGAAACCGGCTAAAAATCCACGACATCGTGGAAAACACGACTAGCGTCTCTCGTGCGACGATTACACCAATAACAGGCCAAATCTGGGTGAGACGTTGGTCCGAATGGCCAAAACATGGACACCGGGCAAAATTCCACGACATCGTGGAAAATGGTCCGACATCGTGGAAAACACGACTAGCATCTCCCGTGTGTCGGTTACAATGAAAACATGCAAAATCTGGGCGAGACTTTGAACGGAACGGACAAAACGTGGAAACCGGGAAAAATTCATGACATCGTGGAACACACGACTAGTGTCTCTCGTGTGACGGTTACAGTGAAAACATGCCAAATCTGGATGAGACGTTGGCCCGAACGGCCAAAACAAGGACACCGGGCAAAAATCCACGACATCGTGGAAAACACGACTAGCATCTCCCGTGTGTCGGTTACGTAGAAAAGATGCCAAATTTTTACAAGACGTTGAACCGAACGACCAAAACGTGGAAACCGGGAAAACAGCATGACATCGTGGAAAACACAACTAGCCTCTCTCGTGTGTCAGTTACATTGAAAACATGCCAAATATGGGCGAGACGTTGAACCTAACGGCCAAAATATGGAAACACGGAAAAATCCACGACGTCGTGTAAAACACGACTAGCGTCTCCCGTGGAACGGTTACACCGAAAACATGCCAAATATGGGCGAGACATTGGACCGAACGGCCAAAAGGTGGACACCAGGAAAACATCATGACATCGTGGAAAACACGACTAGCGTCTCCCGTATGTCAGTTACACTGAAAACATGCCAAATCTGGGCGAGACGTTGAACCGAACGGCCAAAATGTGGAAACCAGGAAAAATCAACGACGTCGTGGAAAACAGGACTAGCGTCTCCCGTGGGACGGTTACACCTAAAACATGCCAAATATGGGCGAGACGTTGGACCGAACGTCCAAAATATGGACACAGGGCAAATATCCACGACATCATGGAAAACGACCCAACATCGTGGAAAACACGACTAGCGTCTCATGTGTATCTGTTACGCTGAAAACATGCCAAATCTGGGCGAGACATTGAACTGAATGGCCAAAACATGGAAACCAGGAAAAAATCCACGACATCGTGGAAAACATGACTAGCCTCTCCCGTGTGACGGTAACACCAAAAATAGGGAAAATTTGGGCGAGATATTGGACTGAACGGCCAAAACATGGAAACTGGGAAAAAGATCCACGACATCATGGAAAGCAGCCCACATCGTGGAAAACATGACTAGCGTCTCCTGTGTGTCAGTTACGCTGAAAATAGGCCAAATCTAGGCTAGACATTGAACCGAATGGCCAAAACGTGGAAACCGGGCAAAAAATCCATGAAATCATGGAAAACACGACTAGCGTCTCCCATGTGACGGTTACACCGAAAACCGGCCAAATCTGGGCGATACGATGGACCGAACGTCCAAAACATGGACACCGGGAAAAAATCCACGACATCGTGGAAAACATGACTAGTGTCTCCTGTGTGACGGTTATACCAAAAACATGCCAAATCTGGGCGAGACATTGGACCGAATAGCCAAAACGTGGACACCGGGAAAAATACCAAGACATCGTGGAAAACACGACAGGCGTCTCTGGTGTCATGGTTACACCAAAAACATGCCAAATCTAGGAGAGACGTTGGACCGAACGGCCAAAACGTGGACACCGGGCCAAAATCCATGACATCGTGGAAAACGACCCGACATCGTGGAAAACACGACTAGCGTCCCACTTGTGTCGCTTACGCTGAAAACATGCCAAATTTGGGCAAGACGTTGAACCGAATGGCCAAAACGTGAAAACCGGGCAAAATCCATGATATCATGGAAAACACGACTAGCGTCTCCCGTGTGATGGTTACATCGAAAACAAGCCAAATCTGGGCGATACGATGGACCGAACGGCCAAAACATGGACACCGGGAAAAAATCCATGACATCGTGGAAAACATGACTAGCGTCTCCCGTGTGATGGTTACACCGAAAACATGCCAAATCTGGGCGAGACATTGGACCACATGGACAAAACATGAGGCAAAAATCCACGACATCGTGGAAAACACAACTAGCATCTCCCGTTTGTCGGTGACGCTAAAAACATGCCAAATCTGCACGAGACGATGAACCGAACGGCCAAAACTTGGAAATCGGAAAAACGTCCCGACATCGTGGAAAACACGACTAGCCTCTCCCGTGTGTCGGCTACGCTAAAAACAAGCGAAATCTAGGCGAGACGTTGAACCGAACGGCCAAAACATGGAAACCGGGAAAAAATGCACGACATCGTGGAAAACCACTACTAGCGTCTCCCGTGTGACAGTTACACCGAAAACAGGTCAAATCTGGACAAGACGTTGGACCAAACGGCCAAAACATGGAGACAGGGCAAAAATCCACGACATCGTGGAAAAGGGCCCGACATCATGGAAAACACGACTAGCGTCTCACGTGTGTCGGTTACGCTGAAAACATGCCAAATCTGGGCGAGACGTTGTACCACACAGGAAATAAAATACAGCAGTGAAAAATCGACGACATCGTGGAAAACATGACTAGTGTCTCACTTGTGTCGGTTACGCTCAAAACATGCGAAATCTGGGCGATACATTGAACCGAATGGCCAAAACGTGAAAACCGGACAAAATCCACGATACCGTGGAAAACACGACTAGCGTCTCCCGTGTGACGGTTACACCGAAAACAGGCCAAATGTGGGCGATACGATGGACCGAATGGCCAACACATGAAAACCGGCCAAAAATCCACGACATCGTGGAAAACACGACTAGCGTCTCCCGTGTGACGGTTACACCAAAAACAGGCCAAATCTGGGCGAGACATTGTTCCAAATGGCCAAAACATGGACACCGGGCAAAAATCCATGACATCGTGGAAATTGGCCCGACATCGTGGAAAACACGACTAGCATCTCCCGTGTGTCGGTTACGCTGAAAACAGGCAAAATGTGGGCGAGACGTTGAATGGAATGGCCAAAACGTGGAAACCGGAAAAATTCATGACATCATGGAAAACACGACTAGTGTCTCTCGTGTGACGGTTACACTGAAAACATGCCAAATATGGGCGAGACGTTGGACCGAACGGCCAAAACATGGAAACCGGACAAAAATCCACGACATCGTGCAAAACACGACTAGCGTCTCTCGTGTGTCGATTACGCAGAAAACATGCCAAATCTGTACGAGACGTTGAACCGAACGACCAAAACGTGGAAACCGGGAAAACGACATGACATCCTGGAAAACACGACTAGCGTCTCCCGTGTGTCGTATACGCTGAAAATATGCCAAATCTAGCCGAGACGTTGAACCGAACGGCCAAAATGTGGAAACAGGGAAAAATATACGACGTCGTGGAAAACACGACTAGCGTCTCCCGTGGGACGGTTACACCGAAAACATGCCAAATATGGGTGAGACGTTGGACCGAACGGTCAAAATGTGGACACCGGGAAAATGGCATGACATCAAGGAAAACACGACTAGCGTCTCCCGTCTGTCAGTTACACTGAAAACATGGCAAATCTGGGCGAGACGTTGGACCACACAGGAAATAAAATACAGCAGTGAAAAATCGACGACATCGTGGAAAACAGCCCGACATCATGGAAAACATGACTAGCGTCTTACTTGTGTCGGTTACGCTCAAAACATGCCAAATCTGGGCGATACATTGAACCAACTGGCCAAAACGTGGAAACTGGACAAATATCCACGATATTGTGGAAAACACGACTAGCGTCTCCCGTGTGACGGTTACACCGAAAACAGGCCAAATCTGGGCGATATGATGGACCGAACGGCCAACACATGGAAACCGGCCAAAAATCTACGACATCGTGGAAAACACGACTAGCGTCTCCCGTGTGACGGTTACACCAAAAACAGGCCAAATTTGGGCGAGACGTTGGTCCGAACGGCCAAAACGTGGACACCGGGCAAAAATCCACGACATCGTGGAAAATGGCCTGACATCGTGGAAAACACGACTAGCGTCTCCCGTGTGTCGGTTACGCTGAAAACAGGCAAAATATTGGCGAGACGTTGAACGGAACGGCCAAAACGTGGAAACCGGGAAAATTCATGACATCGTGGAAAACACGACTAGTGTCTCTCGTGTGACGGTTACACTGAAAACATGCCAAATATGGGCAAAACGTTGGACCGAACGGCCAACACATGGACACCGGGCAAAAATCCACGACATCGTGCAAAACACGACTAGCGTCTCCCATGTGTCGGTTACGCAGAAAACATGCCAAATCTGTACGAGACGTTGAACCGAACGACCAAAACATGGAAACCGGGAAAACGACATGACATCCTGGAAAACACGACTAGCGTCTCCCGTGTGTCGTATACGCTGAAAACATGCAAAATCTAGGCGAGACGTTGAACCGAACGGCCAAAATGTGGAAACAGGGAAAAATCTACGACGTCGTGGAAAACACGACTAGCGTCTCCCGTGGGACGGTTACACCGAAAACATGCCAAATATGGGCGAGACGTTGGACCGAACGGTCAAAATGTGGACACCGGGAAAACGGCATGACATCATGGAAAACACGACTAGCGTCTCCCGTCTGTCAGTTACGCTGAAAACATGCCAAATCTGGGCGAGACGTTGAACCGAACGGCCATGTTGAAATCGGGAAAAATCCACAACGTCGTGGAAAACACGACTAGCGTCTCCCGTGGAACGGTTACACCAAAAACATGCCAAATATGGACGTGACTTTAGACCGAATGGCCAAAACATGGACACCAGGCAAATATCCACGACATCATGGAAAACGACCCAACATCGTGGAAAACACGACTAGCGTCTCACGTGTGTCGGTTACGCTGAAAACATGCCAAAGCTGGGCGAGATGTTCAACCGAATGGCTAAAACGTGGAAATCAGGAAAAAATCCACAACATCGTGGAAAACATGACTAGCCTCTCCCGTGTGACGGGAACACCAAAAATAGGGTAACTCTGGGAGAGACATTGGACTGAACTGCCAAAACATGGACACTGGGAAAAAATCCACGACATCATGGAAAGCGGCCCCACATCATGGAAAACATGACTAGCGTCTCCTGTGTGTCGGTTAAGCTGAAATAGGCCAAATCTGGGCTAGACGTTGAACCGAATGGCCAAAGCGTTGAAACCGGAAAAAAAATCCATGACATCATGGAAAACACGACTAGCGTCTCCCATTTGACGGTTACACCGAACCGGCCAAATTTGGGCGATACAATGGACCGGACGTCCAAAACATGGACACCGGGAAAAAATCCATGACATCGTGGAAAACATGACTAGCGTCTCCCGTGTGACGGTTATACCAAAAACATGCCAAATCTGGGCGAGACATTGGACCGAACAGCCAAAACGTGGACACTGGGAAAAAATCAAAGACATCGTGGAAAGCACGACAGGCGTCTCTAGTGTCACGGTTACACAAAAAACAGGTCAAATCTGGGTGAGACGTTGGACCGAACGACCAAAACATGGACACCGGTCAAAAATCCACGACATCGTGAAAAACGACCCGATATCCTGGAAAACACGGCTAGCATCTCACTTGTGTCGGCTAAGAACATGCCAAATCTAGGCGAGACGTTGTACCGAATGGCCAAAACGTGGAAACCGGGAAAAAATGCATGACATCGTGGAAAACACGACTAGCGTCGCCCGTGTGTCGGTTACACTGAAAACAGGCCAAATCTGGGCGAGACGTTGGACCGAATGGCCAAAACATGGACACCGGGAAAAAATCACGACATCGTGGAAAACATGCCAAATATGGGCGAGAAATTGAACCGAATGGCCAAAACGTGGAAACCGGGAGAAATCCACGACATTGTGGAAAACACGACTAGCATCTCCCGTGTGACGGTAACACCGAAAACATGCCAAATATGGGCGAGATGTTGGACCGAATGGCCAAAACATGAACACCGGGAAAAAAACCAACGACATCGTGGCAAACACGACTAACGTCTCCCATGTGACGGTTTCACAGAAAACATGCCAAATCTGGGCGAGACGTTGGAACGAATGGCCAAAACATGGACACCGGGCAAAAATCCACGACATCGTGGAAAACGGCCCGAGATCGTGGAAAACTCGACTAGCGTCTCACGTGTGTCGGTTTCACTGAAAACATGCGAAATCTGGGAAAGACATTGAACCAAATGGCCAAAACATGGAAACCGAGAAAAAATCCACGACATCGTGGAAAACACGACTAGCGTCTCCCTTGTGACGGTAACACCGAAAACAAGCCAAATCTGGGCGAGATGTTAGACCGAACGGCAAAAACGTGGACACCGGGAAAAAATCCACGACATCGTGGAAAACACGACTAGCGTCTCCCGTGTGACGGTAACACCGAAAATAGGCCAATACATGGAAACCGAGAAAAAATCCATGACATCGTGGAAAACATGACTAGCGTCTCCCGTGTGACGGTAACACCGAAAACAGGCCAAATTTGGGCGAGACGTTGAACCGAATGGCTAAAACGTGGGAAAAAAATCAACGACATCGTGAAAAACATGGCTAGCGTCTCCCGTGTGACGGTTACACTGAAAATAGGCCAAATCTGTGCTAGACGTTGGACCGAACGGCCAAAACATGGACATCAGAAAGAAACTATACGACATGACGGAAAACATGACTAGCATCTCCAGTGTGACGGTTACACCGAAAACAGGCAAAATCTGGGCGAGACGTTGGACCGAACGGCCAAAACATGGACACCGGTAAAAAATCAACGACATCATGGAAAACACGACTAGCGTCTCCCGTGTGATTGTTATACCGAAAACATGCATAATCTGGGCGACATGTTGGACCGAATGGCCAAAACGTTGACACCGGGCAAAAATCCACGACATCAAATGACCCGACATCGTGGAAAACATGACTAGCTATGCTGAAAACATGCCAAATCTGGGCGAGACGTTGGACCACAGGAGAAAACGTGGACACCGGGAAAAAATCGACGACATCGTGGAAAACGGCCCGACATCATGCAAAACACGACTAGTGTCTCACGTTTGTTGGTTACGCTGAAAACATGCCAAATCTGATCGACACATTGAACCGAATGGCCAAAACGTGGAAACCGGGAAAAAATCAACGATATCATGGAAAACACGACTAGCGTCTCCCGTGTGAAATAAACACCGAAAACATGCCAAATCTGGGCGAGACGTTGGACCGAACGGCCGAAACGTGGACACCGGGACAAAATCCACGACATCATGGAAAACACGACTAGCGTCACACGTGTGTCGGTTACGCTGAAAACATGCCAAATCTAGGCAAGACGTTGATCCGAACGGCCAAAACGTGGAAACCAGGAAAAATCCACAACAACATGGAAAACACGACTAGCGTCTCCCATGTGACGGTAACACGGAAAACATGCCAAATATGGGCGAGACATTGGACCGAACGCCAAAACATGGACACCTGGAAAAAATCCACGACATCATGGAAAACACGACTAATGTCTCCCATGTGACGGTTACGCCGAAAACATGCCAAATTTGGGCGAGACATTGGACCGAACGGCCAAAACGTGGACACCGGGCAAAAATCCACGACATCGTGGAAAACACCACTAGCGTCTTATGTGTGTTGGTTACGCTAAAAACATGCCAAATCTGGGCGAGACGTTGAACTGAACGGCAAAAACATGGAAACAGGGAAAAATCGACGACATCGTGGAAAACACGACAAGCGTCTCCCATGTGACGGTAACACCAAAAGCATGCCAAATCTGGGCGAGACATTGGACCAAATGGCCAAAACATGGACACCGAGAAAAAATCCACGACATCTTGGAAAACACTATTGTTTCCCGTGTGACGGTTACACCGAAAACAGAACAAATCTTGGCGAGACATTGGAACGAACGGCCAAAACGTGGACACCGGGATAAAATCCACGACATCGTGGAAAATACGACTAGCGTCCCCTATTTAACGGTTACAGCGAGAACATGTCAAATCAGGGCGAGACGGTGGACCGAACGGCCAAAATGTGGAAACCGGGAAAAATCAACGACATCGTGGAAAACACGACTAGCGTCTCCCGTGTGATGGTAACACCGAAAATAGGCCAAATCTGGGCGAGACGTTGGACCGAACGGCCAAAACGTGGACACCCGGAAAAAATCCACGACATCGTGGAAAACTAACTAACGTCTCCCGTGTGACGGTTACACCGAGAACATGCCAAATCTGGGCGAGACGTTGGACCGAACGGCCAAAACATGGACACAGGGCAAAAATCCACGACATCGTCAAAAACGGCCCGACATCGTGGAAAACACGACTAGCGTCTCCTGTGTGTTGGTTACGCTGAAAACATGCCAAATCTGAACGAGACGTTGAACTGAACGGCCAAAACATGGAAACCGGGAAAATATCCACGACATCATGAAAAATGGTCTGACATCGTCGAAAACACGACTAGCATCTCACGTGTGTTGGTTACACTGAGAATAGGCCAAAGCTAGGCGATACGATCGACCGAACGACCAAAACGAGGACATCGGGAAAAAATTCACAACATCTTGGAAAACACGACTAGCGTCTCCCATGTGACGGTCACACCAAAAATAGGCCAAATCTGGGCGAGACGTTGGACCGAATGGGCAAAATGTGACACCGGCCAAAAATCCACGACATCATGGAAAACGGCCTGATATCGTAGAAAACCCGACTAGCGTCTCCCGTGTGTCGGTTACGCTGAAAACATGCCAAATCTGGGCGAGACTTTGGACCGCACGGACACAACATGGACACTAGGCAAAAATCCATGACATCGTAGAAAACGGCATGAGATCGTGGAAAACACGAGTAGCGTCTCCCGTGTGACGGTTACACCGAAAATAGGCCATATCTGGGCTATACGTTGGACCGAACGACCAAAGAATGGAAATTAGGAAAAATCCATGACATCGAGAGAACATGACTAGCGTCTCCCGTGTGACGGTTACACCGAAAACATGCCAAATCCAGGCGAGACGGTGGACTGAACGGCCAAAATATAGACACCGGGAAAAAATCCACGACATCATAGAAAACACGACTACCGTCTCCCATTTGTCGGTTACGCTGAAAATAGCCCAAATCTGGGCGAGATGTTGAATCGAACGGCCAAAACATGGAATCTAGGAAAAAATCCACGACATCATGAAAAACACGACTAGCATCTGATGTGTAACGTTTACACCGAAAACATGCCAAATCTGGGTGATACGATGGACCGAACAGCCAAAAAATGGAAACCGGCCAACAATCCACAACATCGTGGCAAATATGACTAGCGTCTCTCGTGTGACGGTTACACCAAAAATAGGCCAACTCTGGCCGAGACGTTGAACCGAACAACCAAAACGTGGAAACCGGGAAAAAATCCACGACATCGCCGTAAACCGACCGATAATGGGGAAAACACGATTAGCGTCTCACCTTTGATGGTTACACTGAAAATAGGCCAAATCTAGGTGATACGATGAACCGAACGGCCAAAAACGTGGAAACCGGGAAAAATCCATGACATCGTGGAAAACACGACTAGCGTCTCCCGTGTGACGGTTACACCGAAATCAGACCAAATCTGGGCGAGACGTTGGACTGAACGGCCAAAACAGGGACACCAGGCAAAAATCAACGACAACTTGGAAAACGGCCCGACATCATTAAAACACAACTAGCGTCTCACGTGTGTCGGTTACGCTGAAAACATGCCAAATATGGGCGAGACATTGAACCGAATGGCCAAAACGTGGAAACCGGGAGAAATCCACGACATCATGGAAAACACGATTAGCGTCTCCCGTCTGACGGTAACACCGAAAACATGCCAAATATGGGCGAGACGTTGGACCGAACGGCCAAAACATGGACACCGGGAAAAAATCCACGACATCGTGGCAAACACGACTAATGTCTCCCATGTGACGGTTTCACCGAAAACATGCCAAATCTGGGCGAGACGTTGGACCGAACGGCCAAAACATGGACACCGGGCAAAAATCCACGACATCGTGGAAAACGGCCCGAGATCGTGGAAAACACGACTAGCGTCTCACGTGTGTCGGTTACACTGAAAACATGCGAAATCTGGGCAAGACATTGAACCGAATGGCCAAAACGTGGAAACCGAGAAAAAATCCACAACATCATGGAAAAAACGACTAGCGTCTCACTTGTAACGGTAACACCGAAAACAGGCCAAATCTGATCGAGATGTTGAACCGAACGGCCAAAACGTGGACACCAGGAAAAAATCCACGACATCGTGGAAAACATGACTAGCATCTCCCGTCTGACGGTAACACCGAAAATAGGCCAAAACATGGAAACCGAGAAAAAATCCATGACATCGCGGAAAACACGACTAGCGTCTCCCGTGTGACGGTAACACCGAAAAGAGGCCAAATTTGGGCGAGAAATTGAACTGAATGGCTAAAACATGGGGAAAAATCAACGACATCGTGGAAAACACGACTAGCGTCTCCCGTGTGACGGTTACACTGAAAATAGGCCAAATCTGCGCTAGACGTTGGACCGAACGGCCAAAACATGGACATCAGGAAGAAACTATATGACATGGCGGAAAACACGACTAGCATCTCCCGTGTGATGGTTACACCGAAAACAGGCAAAATCTAGGCGAGACGTTGGACCGAACGGCCAAAACATGGACACCGGTAAAAAGTCAATGACATCATGGAAAACACGACTAGCGTCTCCCGTGTGACGGTTACACCGAAAACATGCATATTCTGGGCGAGATGTTGGACCGAATGGCCAAAACATGGACACCGGGCAAAAAATCCACGGCATCAAACGACCCGACATCGTGGAAAACACGACTAGCGTCTCACGTGTCGGTTACGCTGAAAACATGCCAAATCTGGGCGAGACGTTGGATCACAGGACAAAACGTGGACACCGGGAAAAAATCAACGACATCGTGGAAAACGGACCGACGTCGTGCAAAACACGACTAGCGTCTCATGTTTGTCGGTTACGCTAAAAATATGCGAAATCTGGGCGAGACGTTGAACCGAACGGCTAAAACGTGGAAACCGGGAAAAAATCAACGATATCATGGAAAACACGACTAGCGTCTCCCGTGTGAAATAAACACCGAAAACATGCCAAATGTAGGCAAGACGTTGAACCGAACGGCTAAAACGTGGAAACCAGGAAAAATCCACAATATCGTGGAAAACACGACTAGCGTCTCCTGTGTGACGGTAACACCGAAAACATGCCAAATATGGGCGAGACGTTGGAACAAACGGCCAAAACATAGATACCTGGAAAAAATCCGAGACATCATGAAAAACACGACTAATGTCTCCCATGTGACGGTTACACCGAAAATATGCCAAATTTGGGCGAGACGTTGGACCGAACGGCCAAAACATGGACACCGGGCAAAAATCCACAACATCGTGGAAAACACGACTAGCGTCTCCCGTGTGTTGGTTACGCTGGAAACATGTCAAATCTGGGCGAGACGTTGAACCGAACGGCAAAACCGTGGAAACAGGGAAAAATCGACGACATCGTGGAAAACACGACAAGCTTCTCCCATGTGACAGTTACATTGAAAACATGCCAAATCTGGGCGAGACATTGGCCAAAATGTGGACACCAAGCAAAAATCCACGACATCGTGGAAAACACGACTAGCGTCTCACGTGTGTGGGTTATGTTGAAAACATACCAAATCTGGGCGAGACATTGAAGCGAACGGCCAAAACATGGAAACCGGGAAAAAAATCCACGACATCATGGAAAACACGGCTAGCGTCTCCAGTGTGACGGTTGCACCGAAAACAGGCCAAATTTGGGTCGTACTTTGGACCGAATGGCCAAAACATGAACACCATAAAAAATCCACGACTAGCGTGTCCTGTGTGTCGGTTACACCGAAAACATGCCAAATCTGGGCAAGACGTTGAACCGAACGGCCAAAATTTGAAAACCAAGAAAAAATCGACGATATCGTGGAAAATACGACTAGCATCTCCCGTGTGAGAGTTACTCCGAAAACAGGCCAAATTTGGCAGAGACGTTGGACCGAACGACCAAAACATGGAAACCGGCCAAAAATCCATGACATCATGGAAAACGGCCTGACATCATGGAAAAGACAACTAGACCTAGCTGGGCCCTATGGCCCATGTACCCCTCTATTTCGCCCAGAACTCTACTTTAATGCCTAAATTACCCCTGACTGTTTGGTTGGCCTATATATAGACCCCCACCACCATTGTAAACCCTAGGGTTGATATTGGAATTAGTGGAAACCCCTTTGTGGATCTATCTAATTCTTACCTCATGCTCCTTGACTAAGCAGCACCAATATCCCCAAACCTCGTTGGAGTTTGCATTATGCCTCCGCGTTGTACAAGGCCTAGGCATCGGTGTTCCTTTGCCTAGACGTCAAGATCTCACCGAGTCTCCCGTCTCGCCGTGCCGGTTCGAAAGAGAGTCCTACGCCCGACGCCAATCCTAGGGATTGCGCCGGACCGGTCACCGCCGGCGTGAGCTATTGGTGTTTATCGTGGTTTTGCGTGTGTGTGTTCATTGTGTTCTTTGTGCGTGTGCTCGTCGTGGTCATCCTTCCCTTCTTCGCCCGCACTCCCCCTCGATTTGAAAGGGAATCGTGAAAGATCGGGCCACCTAGAGGTTTGCCCTCAACATATTGGTATCAAGAGCTTCGTTGCTCACGATTTCCCCCACAAATTTTTCTTCTATCCACCAAAAATTCGAAAATCCCCACAAAAAACAGCCCATATTTGCCTTTGGATCGATCTCTTGATTTGGAGTGTTATTTGTGGTTTTGATCTGACCAAACCTTGTGTAAGGAGTTGGTCCAGCTTTATCCTGCGTTTTCCCAGCCCGATTTGGCCAGTTTTTCGCGGATTTGAGGCCCGAAGGCGAGGATTTCCGCTCAAGAACACGAGCAGGGAACCCGCGCCGGAGTGTCCGGCTCATACCGACCGGAGTGTCCGGCCGAACCAGACCGGAGTGTCCGGCCAGACCGGAGTGTCCGGTCCAGACAGACCGGAGTGTCCGGCTGTAACACCTATTTTGACTGTTTTGCCTCATTTTTTTGCATTGGCTAATCTCCTTTGTTTGCTCATGTTCCGTCTGCGTGTCAGCAACTACCAGCAAGCTTCCGCATATCAACGTTCGCGCTCATCGACACCACAAACCACGAACATCATCCCGCACCACCGACGCCAAGTTCATCATCAAAGAAGGTATAACTTTCGTCACCTTGTTAACCCCATCTTCCTTTGTGTGTACCTATCCCATGAGAGTGGCTCATCTTGTGTTTGCTTGAGCATTGTGGATTTGTCCTTGGATAGTGAGAGTGCAAGAGCAATAGCAAGTGCACAAAGGGAGAGCAAAAAAAAGGAAAAAGATACAAAGAAAAAGCAAAACAAAAATAGTCTCCCCGTGCAAAAGAGAGTCTCAAAGCTTGTAATCAAGAGAGAAAGAAGAGCGCCCAAGGCAAGTGCACAAATTCGTTGCTCACTTTTAATCTTTGCAAACGAGCCACGGTCTCTCCTTGCATTGGCACGACAACGAGCTTAGTATTCATTAGGACATTTAGTTTGCTCATTTTCATAGTCGTGTCAATCCCAACTTTCTCCACGTGTGTATATAGTCGTAGGTTCCCGTCACCCTTTCGAGTTGTTGACCTTCACCTTTGACTTGAGTTTTGTTGGATTTAACCCACTTATGACTGCCCCTTTTATTTTGGTTGGTTCTTTCGCTTTCCACAATCCTAACCTACCACCAACAAGCTTTTGAGAGTTAGTTCTTTCTTTAGTGTGAGTTTTCTTTGCAATTCCACTTTGCACGCTTATAGCTCTCACTTGTGGTTTCTAGTTTGGTGCAATCCCCAAGGTGAGGTACAAGGCTAACACCACCATATTCCACTTCCATATACAATACTCGTGTGTTTTGCATGATGATAGGCACGGTGAGACGAGCCAACCACCTCCCCAAGAAGAAGATCAAGGTCCGTACATGACGCGCGGAAGTCACTTAATCGTTCGACAAGAATTCCGTGAACATTGCCAAGCCCTTGAGACACGACAAGATGAACAATTTGGTGAGACGCAAGCCGAGTTCAAGAACATTGACAACCGCTTCGACGGCCTCGAACGACAAATGCATGCAATGCATCACAACTTCGGCCACCAAAATGAAGGGCCCCAACGCTCCATCGCCGAAACAAACGACAATCTTCGACGCCTCATCGACGGCATGGCAAGACCACGTTCACGTGCATCAAGCTCGGCAAGTTCTTCGCATCGTCATGCACCTCTTCCACAAGATCTACATCAAAGTGCTCAAAGACGCAATGATGCCCCCATGGTTGAAGATGGAATTTCTTTGAACTATGTACCTTCCCCACGACATGCCGCAACGTCAAGTTATGATGGTGAACTCTCTTCAAGGCCACGAGCAAGGAAATAAGCACACCGTCATCACGCAAGGGCACTAGTGAATCGACAAGAGCAACCACAAGAGGAACCGCAAGCGCAACCGCAAGTACAACCGCAAGTCTACCACCATCAACCGCGACACATTCTTGACACAACAAGTGATGACTCCAACTTGGAGAATCAAGCTCGTCATCGACGTGAAGCTCTCCAAGATCATCCTCTTCGTCATCAACGTCATGAACGTCAACAACAACACCATGGTCATCACGCGACGCCTCCTCCACATCAACAAAACTCTGAGCGTCAAGTGATACAAGTTGAGTGACGCCCACCACGTCAAGAGGCTCATGACCATGTTCTTTGCCATGAGGCCCATGTGCCTAACCAACATCACCAACCGAGGAATGAGCCTCCTCTTTGTCATCAACCGCATCAAGAGGCTCCACACCTTCGCCACCATGAGGCCCAAGTACCTCAACCATGTCAACAACCGCACCAAGAGCAAGAGCAAGCTCCTCCTCAACAACAATATCAAGAGCAAGCTCCGCAACAAGGAAGCGAGAACCAAGTTCCACCTCCCAACTACAAGATCATCAACAAGGTCACCAAGCTCGTCGCAATGACCACAACGATGAAGAAACTTTTGGCAAACTCAAGTTCACAATGCCCAAGTTCACTGGATCCAATGACCCCGAAGAATACCTCTCGTGGGCACTCAAAGTCGACAAGATCTTCCGCATGCACAACTATAGCAACGAGAAGATGGTCGCCATGGCTTCGTTAGAGTTTGATGATTACGCCAAACTTTGGTGGGAACAAGTTCAAGTTGCTTGTGATGCAAGACAAGAGCCGCCAATCACAACTTGGCATGATATGAAGGCTCACATGAGATCCCGGTTTGTCCTCGCGCACTACACGCGTGACCTCTTCAACAACCTTCAAGCTCTTCGTCAAGGGACAAAGACCGTGGAAGAATACTTCAAGGAAACGGAACTCAACTTGATTCGCGCCAACATTGATGAGCGCATGGAGCAAACAATGGCACGTTTCATTATTGGCTTGAATCACCCAATCAAGCGCATCGTCGAGTTCCAAACCTACAGCAACATGGTTGAGCTTGTGCACATCGCAACAAAGGCTGAACGTCAAGTGCAAGAGGATATCAAGTACAACAAGCCCAAGACGTACTTCACATACAAGCAAGCTTCAACCGCTACACCAACAACTTTCAATGGTAGCTCCTCAAGTACCTCCAAGCCTTCCTTCAAGCCCACACTTCCTCAAGGAAAACTGCCCCCAAGTGGCAAGCAAGCAAAGAGTGATACACCTTTCAACGGTGAATGCTACAAGTGTGGAGGTAAAGGACACAAGTCGGCCGAATGTGGAGATAAGAAAGTCTTGTTCATCCATGACAATGGGGATGAAGAATAGTTGAGTGAAGATGAGTTTGATGCCCGTGTCAAGGAAGCAATGGCAAGGCAACGAGTGGAAGATGATCAAGAACTCCTCATGTGTGAGCATGACGCAAGTCCATCGCTTGTCGTCACAAGGATCTTGACCACTCAAGCACAAGAGCATGAAGACCAACGCTCCAATATCTTCCAAACACGAGCCGGCATCAACGGCAAATCTATCAAGGTGATCATTGACGGAGGGAGTTGTCACAACCTTGCTAGCACCGAGTTGTGTGAGAAGCTCAACCTCACCCTCCATCCACACAAGCACCCCTACCACGTGCAATGGCTAGGTGACCAAGGGTCCGTGAAGATCAAGCATACAGTATCGGTCTCCTTCGCCATTTGTCCTTACAAAGATACGGTGGAGTGTGATGTGGTTCCTATGACAGTTTGCCACATGCTTCTTGGTTGACCAGGGCAATTTGACAAGGCTGCTCAACATGATGGTCGCGCCAATATATACACCTTCAAATGGCTCAACAAAACATGTGTTTTGCAACCGATGACTCCTAGCCAAATAATTGCGGACAATGCAAAGGATTTAGCGAGGGCGCAAAGCACAACACCTTCTTGTGAGAAGAGCGGTGAGAGAGAGAACCACCTCATAGTGAGTGAGAGCCACAAGCCAAATTTGAATGGAAAAACTAAGAGTGTTCTCCTTGTCACCAAAAGTGAGATGAGAGATGTTCGGAACAATCCATCCATCTTGCACTATGTCCTCCTTTGCAAGGGACTAGCGCAAGGAACTAATGAATTAACCAATGTTCCTCCATCTTTGATGAATGTTTTGCAGGAATTCAAGGATGTGTTCCCCGAAGAGCTTCCACATGGACTACCTCCTCTTCGCGGCATCGAACATCGAATTGACCTCATCCTCGGTGCACCACTTCCCAACCGCGCCACATACCGCACGAACCCGGAGGAGATGAAGGAGATCGAACGTCAAATCAACCAACTCGTCTCCAAAGGTTTGATCCAAGTTAGCACTAGTCCAAGTCACGTGCCCGTGATTCTTGTTCCAAAGACGGATGATACATTACAGTTATGCATGGACTGCCGTCCAATCAATGCTATCACCGTGCGTTATCGACATCCCATACCACGTCTCGATGACATGCTTGATGATTTGTGTGGAGCCACTATTTTTTCGAAAATTGATCTTCGTAGTGGTTACCATCAAATACGCATGGCTGAAGGTGATGAGTGTAAAACCGCCTTCAAGACCAAACTTGGTCTCTATGAGTGGTTGGTTATGCCCTTTGGTTTATCAAATGCCCCATCCACTTTCATGCGCCTTATGAATCACATCTTGCGTTCTCTCATTGGAAAAAGTGTTGTTGTGTATTTTGATGATATTCTTGTTTATACCAAATCACTTGAGGACCATGTAACACATGTCAAGGAAGTTTTGCAAATCCTTCGACATGAAAAGCTTTATGCTAAGATTCCCAAGTGCACTTTTGCTAAAGAAAAGTTGATTTTTCATGGATTTGTCGTTTCTTCGAAGGGAATTGAAGTTGATGTTTCCAAGGTAAAGGACATACGAGATTGGCCCATACCAACAAATGTGAGTGAACTCCGAAGTTTTCATGGGTTGGCCGGATTCTATCGTCGCTTTGTGAAAGACTTTTCAACCATTGCTTGTTCCCTTAATGAATTGACCAAAAAGAATGTCACCTTCGTGTGGGGCAAAGCACAACAAAAATCTTTTGATGAACTTAAAATGAGGCTCACCGAAGCACCTCTTCTTGCTTTACCGGATTTCACAAAAACTTTTGAGATAGAGTGTGATGCTAGTGGTATTGGCATTGGAGGAGTCCTTATGCAAAACGGACGTCCTATAGCCTACCATAGCGAGAAACTTGATGGTGCTCGCCTTAACTATCCGATTTATGACAAAGAGCTTTTTGCCTTAGTTTGTGTCCTTCAAGTTTGGCAACACTACCTTTGGCCCAAGTAATTTATCATACATTCCGACCACGAGTCGTTGAAATATCTCAAAGGCCAAGCTAACTTGAGCAAGAGACACGCTAAGTGGGTTGAGTTCATGGAGTCTTTTCCGTACATTGTCAAGTATAAGAAGGGCAAAGATAATGTAGTTGCGGACGCATTGTCTCGCAAACATACAAGCCTTCTTACGAGACTTGAAATCAACGTGTTGGGTATTGAGGAAATAAAATCTTTGTATGCTTCCGATCCGTTCTTTGAACCAATTTTTGCAAAGTGCTCCAATGACAAAGGAGTTGATGATTTCTATTTGCATAAGGACTTTCTATTTAAACAAAACAAGCTATGCATCCCGAAGTCATCGCTTCAACTTTTGCTTCTCCAAGAATCTCATGGTGGAGGCCTTATGGGTCACTTTGGTCGCGACAAGACATTGGACATGCTCTCCAATCACTACTTTTGGCCCAAGATGAAGCGTGACGTGGAGCGCTACGTTCAACGATGCACGACATGTGTTCAAGCTAAGTCGCAAGCTAATCCCTATGGTCTTTATATGCCCTTGCCTATTCCTCATACACCTTGGTCCGACATTAGCATGGATTTCGTGTTAGGATTGCCTAGTCTAAGCATGGTCATGATTCTATATTTGTCGTTGTGGATCGTTTTTCCAAAATGGCACACTTCATACCGTGCCATAAGACCGACGGTGCTTCACATGTTGCAAATCTATTTTTCAGGGAAATCGTCCGTCTTCACGGTGTGCCAAGGACAATCGTCTCCGACCGCGACGTCAAATTCATGAGCTACTTGTGGAAGACCCTCATGGCCAAGCTCGGCATCAAGCTCCTCTTCTCATCCGCATCACATCCTCAAACTGATGGCCAAACCGAAGTTGTCAACCGAAGCCTCGGAACTCTCCTTCGTGTGTCCATCAAGAAAAACCTGAAGGATTGGGAGGAATGCATTCCACACACCAAGTTCGCCTACAATCGAGCCAAGCACTCAACAACCAAGGTGAGTCCATTCGTGATCGTCTATGGTTTCGAGCCCCTCACAGGCGCTCGACATCCTACCACTACCTCTCCATGAGCGCACGAACATGGACGTCGAGAAGCGTGCACAAGCTATGAAGATGCTTCATGAAGAAACAAGAGCTACTATCGAACGACAAGTGCTTTGCCAAGCTTCAAGGTTAAACAAGGACAAGAAGGAGATGATATTTGAAGAAGGTGACCTTGTGTGGATACACCTAAGCAAGGACCGCTTCCCCAAGGAACGTGACTCCAAGCTCAAGCCAAGAGGAGATGGTCCCTTCAAGGAACTCAAAAGAATCAACAACAACGCCTACATCATCGACATACCAACCTCCAAGTACCTTGCAAGCAATACATTCAATGTCAAGGATCTCTCACCCTACCATGGAGATGCTCAAGATGATATCCATGAAGAGTCGAGGACGACTCTTTCCCAAGGAGGGGGAGCTGATGCAGCCCGTCCTACGGATGCTTCTACATCTACAACAACAAGTCCCCCAAGTGGACCCATGACTCGTGCCCGAGCCAAACTCCTCTAAGCTAAGGTGAACTCGCTCCTCTCCTCGTGCCAATTTGATACCTCCTTGGATGGCTGCTACTTCATACCACTACTTTGTGCATCATCAGGTACGAGCCCCCGCCGCGTCAACCCACGAGCGACAACCCCAAACTGTCCGGCCCACTCGACCCGGAGTGTCCGGTCCAAGTGATGGGCATGCAAGCCTAGCTAGGCCCTATGGCCCATGTACCCCTCTATTTTGCCCAGAACTCTACTTTAATGCCTGAATTACCCCTGACTGTGTGGTTGGCCTATATATAGACCCCCACCAACATTGTAAACCCTAGGCTTGATATTGGAATTAGTAGAAACCCCTTTGTGGATCTATCTAATTCTTGCCTCATGCTCCTTGACTAAGGAGCACCAATATCCCCAAACCTCGTTGGAGTTTGCATTGTGCCTCCGTGTTGTACAAGGCCTAGGCATCGGTATTCCTTTGCCTAGACGTCAAGATCTCACCAAGTCTCCCATCTCGCCGTGCCGGTTCGAGAGAGAGTCCTCCGCCCGACGCCGATCCTAGGGATTGCGCCGGACCGGTCACCGCTGGCGTGAGCTATTGGTGTTTATCGTGGTTTTGCGTGTGTGTGTTCATCTCATTCTACGTGCGTGGGTTTGTCGTGTTCATCCTTCCCTCCTTCCCGCGCAATCCCCCCCTCAATTTGAAAGGGAATCTCGAAAGATCGGGCCACCCTAGAGGTTTGCCCTCAACACGAAATCTGGACGAGACGTTGAACCTAATGGCCAAAAAATGGACACCGTGAAAAAAATCCATTACATCATGAAAAAGACGACTAGTGTTTCCCATGTGACGGTTACACCGAAAATAGAACAAATCTTGGCGAGACATTGCAACGAGCGGCCAAAACGTGGACACCAGGCAAAAAGCCACGACATCGTGGAAAACGGCCCGACATCGTGGAAAAAATGACTAGAATCTCACGTGTGTGGGTTACGCTGAAAACAGGCCAAAACGTGGAAACAGGGGAAAAAATCCAGAACATCGTGGAAAACATGGCTAGCGTCTCCCGTGTGACGGTTGCACCGAAAACATGCATAATCTGGGCGAGATGTTGGACCGAATGGCCAAAACGTGGACACCGGGCAAAAATCAACGACATCAAACGACTCGACATTGTGGAAAACACGACTAGCGTCTCACGTGTCGGTTACGCTGAAAACATGCAAAATCTGGGCAAGACGTTGGACCACACGGACAAAACGTGGACACCGGGAAAAAATCGACGACATCGTGGAAAACGGCCCGATATCGTGCAAAACACGACTAGCGTCTCACGTTTGTCGGTTACGCTAAAAACATGCGAAATATGGGCGAGACGTTGAATCGCACGGCCAAAACGTGGAAACCAGAAAAAAATCAACGACATCATGGAAAACACGACTAGCGTCTCCCGTGTGAAATAAACACCGAAAACATGCCAAATCTGGGCGAGACGTTGGACCGAACGGCCAAAACGTGGACACCGGAAAAAAATCCACGACATCATGGAAAACACGACTAGCGTCTCACGTGTGTCGTTTACGCTGAAAACATGCCAAATCTAGGCAAGACGTTGAACCGAACGGACAAAACGTGGAAACCAAGAAAAATCCACAACATCGTGGAAAATACGACTAGCGTCTCCCGTGTGACGGTAACACCGAAAACATGCCAAATATGGACGACACGTTGGACCGAACGGCCAAACATGGAGACCCGGAAAAAAATCACGACATCATGGAAAACACGACTAATGTCTCCCATGTGACGGTTACACCGAAAACATGCCAAATTTAGGCGACACGTTGGACCGAACGGCCAAAACGTGTACACCGGGCAAAAATCCACGACATCGTGAAAAACATGACTAGCGTCTCCCGTGTGTCGGTTACGCTGAAAACATGCCAAATCTGGGCGAGACGTTGAACCGAACGGCAAAAACGTGGAAACAGGGAAAATCGACGACATCGTGGAAAACACGACAAGCGTCTCCCATGTGACGGTGACACCCAAAACATGCCAACTCTGGGCGAGACATTGGACCGAATGGCCAAAACATCGACACCGGAAAAAATCCACGACATCGTGGAAAACACAACTAGTGTTTCCTGTGTGACGGTTACACCGAAAACAAAACAAATCTTGGCGAGACGTTCGAACGAGTGGCCAAAATGTGGACACCGGGCAAAAATCCACGACATCGTGGAAAACACGCTAGCGTCTCCCGTGTGACGGTTGCACCAAAAACAGGCCAAATTTGGGTTGTACTTTGGACCGAACGGCCAAAACGTGGACACCGGAAAAAAATCCATGACTAGCATCTCCTGTGTGTCGGTTACACCGAAAACATGCCAAATCCAGGCAAGACGTTGAACCGAATGGCCAAGATTTGAAAACCGGGAAAAAATCCACGACATCGTGGAAAATACGACTAGCATCTCCCATGTAACGGTTACACCGAAACAGGCCAAATTTGGCCGAGACATTGGACCGAACGACCAAAACATGGAAACCGGCCAAAAATCCACAACATCATGGAAAACGGCCCGACATCATGGAAAAGACGACTAGCGTCTCACATGTGTCGGTTACGCTGGACCGCATGGACAAAACGTGGACATCGGGCAAAAATCCAGGACATCGTGGAAAACGACTCGAGATCGTGGAAAACACGACTAGCGTCTCCCGTGTGATGGTTACACTGAAAATAGGCCAAATATGTGCTAGACGTTGGATCGAATGGCCAAAACATGGACACCGGTAAAAAATCAACGACATCATGGAAAACACGACTAGCGTCTCCCTTGTGACGGTTACACCGAAAACATGCAAAATCTAGGCAAGATGTTGGACCGAATGGCCAAAACATGGACACTGGGCAAAAATCCACGACATCAAATGACCCGACATCGTGGAAAACACGACTAGCGTCTCACGTGTGTCGGTTATGCTGAAAACATGCCAAATCTGGGCGAGACGTTGGACCACACGGACAAAACATGGACACCGGGAAAAATCGACGACATCGTGGAAAACATCTCGACATCGTTTCAAACACGACTAGCGTCTCACGTTTGTCGGTTACGCTGAAAACATGTGAAATCTGGGTGAGACGTTGAACCGAATGGCCAAAACATGGACACCGTGAAAAAAATCTATGACATCATGGAAAACACGACTAGTGTTTCTCGTGTGACGGTTACACCTAAAATAGAACAAATCTTGGCGACACATTGGAACGAACGGCCAAAACATGGACATCGTGAAAAACGGCCTGACATCGGGAAAACATGACTAGAATCTCACGTGTGTGGGTTACGCTAAAAACAGGCCAAAACATGGAAACCGGGAAAAAAATCCACAACATCGTGGAAAACATGGCTAGCGTCTCCCGTGTGATGGTTGCACCGAAAACAGGCCAAATCTGGGTGGTAATTTGGACCGAACGGCCAAAACGTGGACTCTAGGAAAAAATCCACGACATCATGGAAAACACGACTAGAGTCTCCCGTGTGTCGGTTACTGATACGTTGCTAACGTATCCATAATTTTTGATGTTCCATACTTGTTTAGTATCTACTTTGCTTTGCTTTGTCAACACTTTGAGGTATTTTTATATGTTTTCTGGGACTAACCTATTAACAACATGCCATAGTGCCAGTTGTCTGTTTTCTTCTGTTTTTGCTTCCAGAAAAGGCAGAAAATCAATATTCTCGTAATTGGACAGGACAAAAGCTAATATGCCTAATTTTTTCGGAGCAACACGGAAACACGAAGCAGAGACGGAGTAGGGCACCAGGATGGGCACACCATATGGTGGCGCGGGCTAGCCCTGGCCGCGCCACCAGGTCGTGTGGGCCCCCTGGCCGCCCATCGACCTTGCCTCTTCGCCTATAAGAAGCCTCCCGATGAAAAAAACCCTAAATAGTCCAGCGTCCAGCCACGAAAAGTTCCGCAGCGCCGCCGCCACCGAAGGGGAGATTCGGTGGACAGAAAGTCTCTGTTCCGGCACCCCATCGGGATGGGGAAGTGCCCCCGGAGCCATCTCCATCGATATCCACCACCATCTCCATCGTCGTTGCTGATTCCCATGATGATGAGGGAGTAGCTCTTCCTCGCGGCTAAGTGTTCTACGGTAGCTATGTGTTCATCTCTCTCTATCTCTATGCATGATCATATTGTGATCATGAGCTTTGTAATCAAGTAGATCTACTTTGCTACTCAAGTGCTTTAATAGATCTCTGCTCTCCCCATGTGTGTGCAAGTGATAGCGTGCACACCATGGTGGCACTTAGGCTAGAGATTACAAATACTTGTTATGAGTCATATTTGGAGTTGGATGTCTCTATGAAAGTGTGGTGTTTGTTGGAACCATCTAGTGCTCAAGGTGATAGTGTGGGGTTATCTATATGCAGAAAGCAAACTTTGAGGAGTGACGTTATAGCCCTACCATGGATTAGAGTGTCCAACCGGAGAGTAGTTCAGAGTAGTATCATAAAGAGAAGATATTTATATGAGAGTGTTCACAAGTGAAAGTATGATCCCTAGGCATTGTTTCTAAGCATTGAAACACCGTTTGCAACTAGATATGTTACATGTTTGCCTACTTACATCTTTATTTCAGTTTGCCTTTAGTTTCTTCCACGCTATCAAGCTATTTTCTGGCACCGTTGTCTTATACACCTACCACTTGTATTTTATTGTCTCTTCGCCGAACTAGTGCACCTATACACCTGACAAGTGTATTGGGTGTGTTGGGGGACACAAGAGACTTTTTGTATCTTGATTGCAGGGTTGCTTGAGAGGGATACCTTTGACCACTTCCTCCCTGAGTTCGATAAACTTGGGTAATCCACTTAAGGGAAACTTGCTGCTGTTCTACAAACCTCTGCACTTGGAGGCCCAACAACTGTCTACAAGAATAGAAGTGCGTAGACATCAAGCTATTTTCTGGCGCCGTTGCCGGGGAGGTATGGTAAAAGGTACTCACATCCTCCGGTGTGAGTGCTCGAAGTTATTTCCTTTAGATTTTGCAATTATATCTTTTTGTTTCTTGTTTTTATTTTCACTAGTTAGGATTATTGGAAAATAAAAAAATTAGAGAGCTTTATAGTATTTACCTTGAGTTAGGACATGAAGTGTTTGAAGAGAAAATTAAAAAACCTATGGAACTTTATTTGCATGCTCATAGCAATATTGTTAGATGAACTCATTGGACACCATTATTGCTAATGCTATGGAAAAGTTTAAGCTTGGGGAAGCTAGTTTTTATGAAAATGATCTTTTTAGTCCCCCAAGCACGGAGGAGAAAATTTACTTTGATGATACCATGCCTCTAATATATGATGATTATAATGATGAATATGATATTTTCAGTTCACCTACTATTGAGGAGAAAATTAATTATGATTACAATATGCCTCCTATATTTGATGATTATGGTATGAGAATAATAATGATAGCTATTTTGTTGAATTTTCTCCCACTATGATTAATAAGAATGACTATGTTTATGTGGAGAGTATTAATTCTTTTATGCATGTGGCTCATGATAAGAATATTTTATGTGATAGTTATATTGTTAATTTTATTCATGATGCTACTGAAAGTTATTATGAGAGAGGGAAACATGGTTTTATGTATCTCAACAATATTAAGTTTCCCCTCTTTATGTTGAAAATTTTGAAGTTGCACTCATTTTGCTTTCCTAAGCTTGTTGCTTTGTGCTTTCATGACTTGTTTTTTTACAAGATTCCTATGCATAGGAAGTGGGTTAGACTTAAATATGTTTTGAAATTGCTTCTTGATGCTCTCTTTTACTTCAATTCATATTTCTTATGTGATCATCTTCTCAAACTATCATGCCTAACTTAAAGGCACTAAAGAAAAGTACTTATTGGGAGATAACCCAAAAGTTTTAGTTGAGTCTTGGAAGTTATTACCTCTGTAATAACCACTCCTTATCATCTTTGTGTGGTTTTTGTGCCAAGGATAACCTCTAATGAGAGAGAAATAATGCTTGGGAAAGTTGATGTCCCGAAAGAGATTTTTGTTCTTCACCATAAAAATTCGTGTAAAATCTTTTATGTCCTTTTGAGGAGTGAATTTTTGTGCTTCTGCCCCAGGTTGTTATCTAACTTTCGTTATCTCAACACTGTTTGATTTGAGAAACATAAGGTCTTCGAAAAAATTAGTCTTTACCTGCTGGTCTGTTTTGACAGATTTATGCCATTATTTGCATTTGCTTCTTGTTGGTTCCTCTTTGAGTTCTTTCGGAGAATTGAGCTTTTTGAGGGAAGTGCTACGGTAGCTTGTGTTTAAATGGAAGTTTTATTGGTGTTGAAACTGAACCCAAAGACTTATTATCTTGAGTGCACTAATGTTGCTAATAAAGATTGTGTGAAGTTTTGTATGAAGGAAAAATTTCAGGTGTATGGAAGGAATGAGTAATGAGATGAAGAATTGACTAAAGTTCAAGCTTGGGGATGCCACGCATGTCACCCCAAGAAATATCCAAGAAGTACAAGCGTCAAAGCTTGGGGATGCCCAAGGCATCCCCTTCTTCATCAACAAAAATCCCAGGTTTCTTCCAACCACTTCATTTGTATTGTTTCATGCACAGTTGTGTTGTTCTTGGAACGTCTTCTTTTTTGTTTTTGTTTTTTTTTCGTTTCCTTGGTTTTCTTAGTTTTCCGAAAAAATTGGTTGGACCCCTCTTTCACACATTGGTTTCAAATAGTTTGGTTTGGATTGGAAAAGAGTAGGAAAAGTTCATTCTTAAGTGGTATAAAAGGAGCTTGTTTTTGACTATGTCCTATGCTTTGTCATGTCATGCTTGATATTGTTTTGGCTTTATCCTTAGTGATTTTTTCTGTAGCAGGGCATGGTATAAACAATTGAGATTGCTTAATGTGCCTTAAAAGAATCATGCATTGTTTTAGCATATTAAAGCATAGTATTGTGGTATTCTCCTTTGATGCTTTATTTGGGTTGACTTGGTGCATGCTCACACCATGTTATGACTATCCCAAGTCACCATAGCCTCGATGATCATTTAGTTTTCGACTTGTAATATCACTTTATGCTTTAATTAATGATGTTTTGTCGCTTTGCATGATTATGGCCATTATTGCTCTCTTAGTTGGTCGCTCCCAGTCTTTTGCTAGCCTCCATACCAAGTATGAGCTCCACTCATGCATCCAACTCCAAATAAAACCAAGTTATTCCAAAGAGTCCACCATACCTACCTATTAGCATTTGCTATTCCAAGTATATTCATGTTTTTATCTACCTTCCGAATTAAACTTGTTGTGTGAAAACTAGTGATTAAAGCTCTCACGACCTTGATGGCACACTTCACTTTTCTTGCACTTAATAAACTTGAACCATTGTGTCCATATTTGTTGCATATATGCTTGCACTTTATAAGTTGAAATTAGCAGAACCATGTATCATGGGGAACGCTTTCAACATTGCACTTGTACTTTGTACCCTGTTGATATCATGTTCTTTTGCTTATGGATCCTGGCGGTGTGAAATAAATTGGAACTTGTAAGATCATGGAGTTTGTATGTGTGTTAGAGAAATGCCTGGGCCGCTAGCCTAAGCCATGCCTAATCATGGTGGAAACTTGCAGCATGACCATAATGAGAACTCTATGAAGCATCCTCAACAAAAACCTATGCAAATAGCAAATAAAAAGATCGCTGAGATGCTCATTGTCTGCTTACCTTGTCATTTTGATTATGGGATAGCTCCTGTATCATGTGCAAGGGGTACCCCATTGGCGGTTCTCTATGATACATATGTACTTACAATGACAATAGCGTACTTATGACTAAAGATGAGTATCATGAGTTTCGGTCTTCGTAAGTAAGGGGCATGAGATTTCGGCTTATAACTTGTCAAGCTTATCCTCTTAGTTGTGTCACTTTAACCTTAATCACTTAAAGATGCTTATGATAGGGCAATGAGAGCTGAAAGCTAACAAGTCCATAATTTGTGGAAGCTCTTTATGAAACTTGAATCTCTACTTCCTTTTAAGAAGGCCTTTCTTTTACTTTTATGTTGAGTCTCCACCTGCTACCTTTATGGACCTACTTTGAGAGCATAGTGGCCATTCTTAGTTCTATTTGCATTGTCCCAAGACTTCTTGATTGATGCATAACTTGATATTGCTTGTTCTTAAACTACTTGTATCTAGTCACTCTTATGAACTTTGAAGGTGTCCTATGCATTTATATTTTCTACTCTATGAGGGACAAGCTGAATACCACTATGCTGTGTTTTGTTTATGTGAAACAAACAAACGTCTTTGAATGCATTGTTATTTATGATCTTTGTTTGTATCCTTTCATGTTGCATGCATAGTCAATATGTCTTATTGTTAGAACTTCATCTTTCATGCTCATGTTTACAGTACTATGATCCTAACTATAATGTTTTACAAATATTTTGATCAAGTTTATGATGGTGCATGTCACCTCAAAAAAATTCTTTCTTTTTATCACTTACCTACTCGAGGACGAGCAGGAGTTAAGCTTGGGGATGTTGATATGTTGCTAACGTATCCATAATTTTTGATGTTCCATGCTTGTTTAGTATCTACTTTGCTTTGCTTTGTCAACACTTTGAGGTATTTTTATATGTTTTCTGGGACTATCCTATTACCAAGATGCCACGGTGCCAGTTGCTTGTTTTCTTCTGTTTTTGGTTCCAGAAAAGGCAAAAAATCAATATTCTCGGAATTAGACGGGACAAAAGATAATATGCCTATTTTTCCCGGAGCAACACGGAAACACGAAGCAGAGACGGAGTAGGGCACCAGGATGGGAACACCATATTGTGGCACGGGCTAGCCCTGGCCGCGCCACCAGGTCGTGTGGGCCCCCTGGCCGCCCATCGACCTTGCCTCTTCACCTATAAGAAGCCTCCCGATGAAAAAACCCTAAATAGTCCAGCGTCCAGCCACGAAAAGTTCCGCAGCGCCGCCGCCACCGAAGGGGAGATTCGGTGGACAGAAAGTCTCTGTTCCGGCACCCCATCGGGATGGGGAAGTGCCCCCGGAGCCATCTCCATCGATATCCACCACCATCTCCATCGTCGTTGCTGATTCCCATGATGATGAGGGAGTAGCTCTTCCTCGCGGCTAAGTGTTCTACCGGTAGCTATGTTTTCATCTCTCTCTCTATGCATGATCATATTGTGATCATGAGCTTTGTAATCAAGTAGATCTACTTTGCTACTCGAGTGCTTTCATAGATCTTTGCTCTCCCCATGTGTGTGAAAGTGACAGCATGCACACCATGGTGGCACTTATGCTAGAGATTACAAATACTAGTTATGAGTTATATTTGGAGTTGGATGTCTCTATGAAATTGTGGTGTTTGTTGGAACCATCTAGTGCTCAAGGTGACAGTGTGGGGTTATCTAGATGCGTCATAAAGAGAAGATATATATATGAGAGTGTTCACTAGTGAATGTATGATCCCTAGGATTTGTTTCTAAGCATTGAAACACCGTTTGCAACTAGATCTGTTACATGTTTTCCTGCTTCCATCTTTATTTCAGTTTGCCTTTAGTCTCTTCCACGCCATCAAGCTATTTTCTGGCACCGTTGTCTTATATACATACCACTTGTATTTTACTATCTCTTTGCCGAACTAGTGCACCTATACACCTGACAAGTGTATTGGGTGTGTTGGGGACACAAGAGACTTCTTGTATCTTGATTGCAGGGTTGCTTGAGAGGGATACCTTTGACCACTTCCTCCCTGAGTTCGATAAACCTTGGGTAATCCACTTAAAGAAAACTTGTTGCTGTTCTACAAACCACTACACTTGGAGGCCCAACAACTGTCTACAAGAATAGAAGTGTGTAGACATCAGTTACACCGAAAACAGGCCAAATTTGGGCGAGCGTTGAACCGAACGACCAAAATGTGAAAACCGGGAAAAAAATCCACGACATCATGAAAAACACGACTAGCGTCTCTCCTGTGACGGTTACACCGAAAACATGCCAAATCTGGCCGAGACGTTGGACCGAACAACCAAAACATGGAAACCGGCCAAAAATCCACGATGTCATGGAAACCGGCCCGATATCCTGGAAAAGACGACTAGCGTCTCACATGTGTCGGTTACGCTGAAAACAGGCCAAATCTGGGCGAGAAGTTGGACCGCACGGACAAAACGTGGACACCGAGCAAAAATCCACGATATCGTGGAAACGACCCGAGATCGTGGAAAACACGACTAGCGTCTCCCTTGTGACGGTTATATCGAAAATAGGCTAAATCTAGGCTAGACGTTGGACCGAACGGCCAAAACATTGACATCGGGAAAAAATACACGACATCATGGAAAACACGACTAGTGTCTCCCGTGTGAACGTTACACCGAAAATAGGCTAAATCTCGGCGAGACGTTGGACCGAATGGCCAAAACATGGACACCGGTAAAAAATCCATGACATCATGGAAAAGACAACAAGCGTCTCCCGTGTGACGGTTACACCAAAAACAGGCCAAATCTGGGCGAGACGTTGGACCGAATGGCCAAAACATGGACACCGGGCAAAAATCCACGACATCGTGGAAATGGCCCAACATCGTGGAAAACACGACTAGCGTCCCCCGTGTGTCGGTTATGCTGAAAACATGCCAAATATCGGCAAGACGTTGCACCGAACGGTTAAAACATGGACACTGGGAAAAAATCCACGACATCGTGGAAAACACGACTAGCGTCTCACGTGTGTCGGTTACGCTGAAAAGATGCCAAATCTGGGCGAGACGTTGGACCGAATGGCCAAAACATGGAAACCAGCAAAAAATCAACGACATCGTGGAAAACTGCCTGACATCGTGGAAGACATGACTAGCGTCTCACGTGTGTGGATTATGCTAAAAACAAGCCAAATCTGGCTGAGACATTGAACCGAACGGACAAAACATGGAAACCGGGAAAAAATCCACGACATCATGGAAAACATGCCTAACGTCTCCCGTGTGATGGCTGCACCGAAAACAGGCCAAATATGGGTGATACTTTGGACGGAACGACGAAAACGTGGACTCCAGGAAAATATCCATGACATCGTGGAAAACACGACTAACGTCTCCCATGTGTTGGTTACGCCTAAAACAGGCCAAATCTGGGCGAGACGTTGAACCGAATGGCCAAAATGTGAAAACCGGGAAAAAATCCACGACATCGTGGAAAACACGACTAGCATCTCCCGTGTGACGGTTACACCGAAAACAGCCAATTATGGCCGAGACGTTGGACTGAACGGCCAAAACATGAAAACCGGCCAAAAATCCATGACATCGTGGAAAATGGCACGACATCGTGGAAAAGACAACAAGCGTCTCACATGCGTCGGTTACGCTGAAAACAGGCCAAATCTGGGCGAGACGTTAGACCGCACGGACAAAACATGGACACCGGGAAAAATTCCACGACATCGTGAAAAACACAACTAGCGCCTCCCGTGTGACGGTTACAGCGAAAATAGGCCAAATCTGGGCTAGATGTTGGACCGAACGGCCAAAACATGGACATCAGGAAAAAATACACGACATCGTGGAAAACACGACTAGCGTCTCCCGTGTGAAGGTTACACCGAAAACAGGCAAAATTTGGGCAAGATGTTGGACCGAACGTCCAAAACAGGACGCCGGTAAAAAATCCACGACATCATGGAAAAGACGACTAGCGTCTCCCGTGTGACGGTTACACCGAAAATAGGCCAAATCTAGGCGAGACGTTGGACCGAATGGCCAAAACGTGGACACCGGGAAAAAATCAACGACATCAAACGACCCGACATCATGAAAAACACGACTAGCGTCTCACGTGTGTCAGTTACGCTGAAAACCAAATTTGGGCGAGACGTTGGACCACACGGACAAAACATGGATACCGGGAAAAAAAATCGACGACATCGTGGAAAATGGCCTGACATCGTGGAAAACACGACTAGCGTCTCACGTTTGTCGGTTACGCTGAATACATGCGAAATCTGGGCGAGAGGTTGAACCGAATGACCAAAACGTGGAAACCGAGAAAAAGTCCACAACATCGTGGAAAACACGACTAGCGTCTCCTTTTTGACGGTAACACAAAAAACAGGCCAAATATGGGAGAGACGTTGGACCGAACGGCCAAAACATGGACATCGGGAAAATCCACGACATCGTGGAAAACACGACAAGCGTCTCCCGTGTGACGGTTACACCGAAAACGGGCCAAATCTGGGCGAGTCATTCGACCGAACGGCCAAAACGTGGACACCGGGCAAAAATCCACGACATCGTGGAAACGGCCCGACATCGTGGAAAACACGACTAGCATCCCCCGTGTGACAGTTACGCTGAAAACATGCCAAATATCGGTGAGACGTTGGACCGAAGGGCCAAAACATGGCCATCGGAAAAAAATCCACGACATCGTGGAAAACACGACTAGCGTCTCACATGTGTCGGTTAAGCTGAAAAGATGCCAAATCTGGGCGAGACGTTGGACCGAATGGCCAAACCATGGAAACCAGAAAAAATCAACGACGGGCGTCTCACGTGTGTGGGTTACGCCGAAAACAGGCCAAATCTGGGCGAGACATTGAACCAAACAGCCAAAATGTGGAAACCGGGCAAAAATCCACGACATCGTGGAAACGGCCCGACATCATGGAAAACACGACTAGTGTCCCCCGTGTGTCGGTTACGCTGAAAACATGCCAAATATCGGCGAGACGTTGGACCGAAGGGACAAAACATGGACACTGGGAAAAAATCCACGACATCGTGGAAAACACGACTAGCATCTCATGTGTGTCAGTTACGTTGAAAAAATGCCAAATCTGGGCGAGACGTTGGACCGAATGGCCAAAACATGGAAACCGGGAAAAAATCAACGACATCATGGAAAACGGCCCAACATCGTGGAAAACACGACTAGCATCTCACGTGTGTGGGTTACGCTTAAAACAGGCTAAATCTGGGCGAGACAAAACGTGGAAACCGGGAAAAAATCGACGACATCGTGGAAAACATGGCTAACGTTTCCCGTGTGACGGCTGCACCGAAAACAGGCCAAACATGGGTGGTACTTTGGACCGAGCGACTAAAACGTGGACTCTAGGAAAACATCCACGACATCGTTGAAAACACGACTAGCATCCCCCGTGTGTCGGTTGCACCAAAAACATGCCAAATCTGGGAGAGACGTTGAACCGAATGGCCAAAATGTGAAAACCGAGGAAAAATCCACGACATCGTGAAAAACACGACTAGCGTTTCACGTGTGTCGATTACGCTGAAAACAGGCCAAATATGGGCGAGACGTTGGACCGAACGACCAAAACATGAAAACCAGCCAAAAATCCACGACATCATGGAAAATGGCCCGACATCGTGGAAAAGACGACTAGCGTCTCACATGTGTCGGTTACGCTGAAAACATGCCAAATCTAGGCGAGACGTTGAACCGAACGGCCAAAACATGGAAACCGGGAAAAATCCACGACACCGTGGAAAACACGACTAGCGTCTCCCGTGTGACGGTAACACCGAAAACATGCCAAATATGGGTGAGACGCTGGATCGAACGGCCAAAACATGGACACCAGAGAAAAATACAAGACATCGTGGAAAACGGCCCGACATCGTGGAAACACGACTAGCGCCTCCCTTGTGACAGTTGCACCGAAAACATGCCAAATCTGGGCGAGACGTTGAACCGAACGACCAAAATGTGAAAACCGGGAAAAAATTCACGACGTCGTGGAAAACATGACTAGCGTCTCCCGTGTGACGGTTACACCGAAAACCGGCCAAATCTAGGCGAGCCGTTGGACAGAACGGCCAAAACATGGAAACCGGCCAAAAATCCAAGACATCATAGAAAACGGCCCGACATCATGGAAAAGACGACTAGCGTCTCAAATGTGTCGGTTACGCTAAAAACATGCCAAATCTGGGCGAGACATTGGCCCGCACGGACAAAACATGGACACCGGGCAAAAATCCACGACATCATGGAAAACGACCATGATCGTGGAAAACACGACTAGCGTCTCCCGTATGACGGTTAAACCGAAAATAGGGAAATCTGAGATAGACGTTGGCCCGAACGGCCAAAACATGGATATCGGGAAAAAACACACGACATCGTGGAAAATACAACTAGCGTCTCCCGTGTGAAGGTTACACCTAAAACAGGCAAAATCTGGGCGAGACGTTGAACCGAACGGCTAAAACATGGACACCAGTAAAAAATCCACGACATCATGGAAAAAACGACTAGCGTCTCCCGTGTGACGGTTACACCGAAAACATGCCAAATCTGGGTGAGACGTTCGACCGAATAGCCAAAACATGGACACCGGGAAAAAATCCACGACATCAAACGACCCGACATCGTGGAAAACACGACTAGCGTCTCACGTGTGTCGGCTACGCTAAAAAATGCCAAATCTGGGCGAGACGTTGGACCACAGGGACAAAACATGGACACCGGGAAAATATTGATGACATCGTGGAAAACGGCCTGACATCGTGGAAAACACGACTAGCATCTCATGTTTGTTCGTTACGCTGAATACATGCGAAATTTGGACGAGACGTTAAATCGAATGGCCAAAATGTGGAAACCGAGAAAAAATCCACGACATCGTGGAAAACACGACTAGCGTCTCTTTTGTGACAGTAACACCGAAAACATGCAAAATTTGGGAGAGACGTTGGACCGAACGGCCAAAACATGGACACCGGGAAAATCCACGACATCGTGGAAAACACGACTAGCGTCTCCCGTGTGACGGTTACACGGAAAACATGCCAAATTGTAGACACCGGGTAAAAATCCACAACATCGTGGAAACATACCGACATCGTGGAACACATGACTAGCATCTCACGTTTGTCGGTTACGTTGAATACATGCGAAATCTGGGCGAGACGTTAAACCGAATGGCCAAAACGTGGAAACCGAGAAAAAATCTACGACATCGTGGAAAACACGACTAGCGTCTCCCGTGTGATGGTAACACTGAAAATAGGCCAAATCTAGGTGAGAAGTTGAACCGAATGGAAAAATGTGGAAACCGAGAAAAAATCCACGACATCGTGGAAAACACGACTAGCGTCTCCCGTGTGTCGGTAACACCGAAAACAAGCCAAATCTGGGCAAGACGTTGCACCGAATGGCCAAAATGTGGAAACCGAGAAAAATCCACGGCATCGTGGAAAACACGACTAGTTTCTCCCGTGTGATGCTAACACCGAAAACAGGCCAAATCTAGGCGAGACGTTGGACCGAACGGCCAAAACGTGGACACCGGGCACAAATCAACGACATCGTGGAAACGACCCGACAGTATGGAAAACATGACTAGCGTCCCCCGTGAGACGGTTGCACCAAAAAAAGGTGGGCGAAACGTTGAACTGAACGGCCAAAATGTGGAAATCGAGAAAAAATTCACGATATCGTGGAACACACGACTAGCGTCTCCCGTGTGTGTCGGTTACACTGAAAACATGCCAAATCTGGGCCAGACGTTGGACCGAATGGCCAAAACGTGGACGCCGGGAAAAAATCCATGACATCGTGGAAAACACAACTAGCGTCTTCTGTGTGACGGTTACACCGAAAATATGCCAAATCTGGGCTAGACGTTGGACCGAACGGCAAAAACATGGACATCAGGAAAAAATACACGACATCGTGGAAAACACGACTAGCGTCTCCCGTGTGAAGGTTACATCGAAAACAGGCAAAATCTGGGCGAGACGTTAGACCGAACGGCCAAAACATGGATGCCGGTAAAAAATCCACGACATCATGGAAAACACGACTAGCGTCTCCCGTGTGACGGTTACACCGAAAACAAGCCAAATCTAGGCGAGATGTTAGACCGAATGGCCAAAACATGGACACCGGGAAAAAATCAACGACATCAAACGACCCGACATCGTGGAAAACACGACTAGTGTCTCACGTGTGTCGGTTACGCTGAAAACATGCCAAATCTGGGCGAGACGTTGGACCACATGGACAAAACATGATACCGGAAAAAAAATCGACGACATCGTGGAAAACGACCCGACATCATGGAAAACACGACTAGCGTCTCACGTTTGTCGGTTACGCTGAATACATGCGAAATCCGGGCGAGACGTTGAACCGAATAACCAAAACGTGGAAACCGAGAAAAAGTCCACGACATCGTGGACTTTGCGACTAGTGTCTCCTTTCTGATGGTAACACAAATAATAGGCCAAATCTGGGAGAGACGTTGGACCGAACGGCCAAAATGTCGACACCGGGAAAATCCATGACATCGTGGAAAACACGACAGGCGTCTCCCGTGTGACGGTTACACCGAAAACAGGCCAAATATGGACGAGACGTTGAACCGAACGGCCAAAACATGGACACCGGGAAAAAATCCACGACATCGTGGAAAACACGACTAGCGTCTCACGTGTGTCCGTTACGCTGAAAAAATGCCACATCTAGGCAAGACGTTGGACCGAATGGCCAAAACATGGAAACCGGGAAAATATCAACGATATCATGGAAAACGGCCCGACATCGTGGAAAAGACGACTAGCGTCTCACATGTGTCGGTTACGCTGAAAACATACCAAATCTAGGCGAGACGAAATTTGGAAACCGGGAAAAAATCCACGACATCGTGGAAAATATGGCTAACGTTTCCCGTGTGACGGCTGCACCGAAAACAGGCCAAATATGGGTGGTACTTTGGACCGAACGACCAAAACGTGGACTCTAGGAAAACATCCACGACATCGTGGAAAACACGACTAGCATCCCCCGTGTGTCGGTTATACCAAAAACATGCCAAATCTGGGCGAGACGTTGAACCGAATGGCCAAAATTTGAAAACCGGGGAAAATCTATGAGATCGTGGAAAACACGACTAGCGTCAAACATGTGTCGGTTACGCTGAAAACAGGCCCAATATGGGCAAGACGTTGGACCGAACGACCAAAACATGGAAACCGGCCAAAAATCCACGACATCATGGAAAATGGCCCGACATCGTGGAAAAGACGACTAGCGTCTCACATGTGTCGGTTATACTGAAAACATGCCAAATCTAGGCGAGAGGTTGAACTGAACGGCCAAAATATGGAAACCAGGAAAAATCCACGACACCGTGGGAAACACGACTAGCGTCTCCCATGTGATGGTAACATCGAAAACATGCCAAATCTGGGCGATACGATGGACCGAACGGCCGGCACATGCAAACCGGCCAAAAATCCACGACATCGTGGAAAACACGACTAGCGTCTCACTTGTGACGGTTGCACCGAAAACATGTCAAATCTGGGCGAGACGTTGAACCGAACGGCCAAAATGTGAAAACCGGGAAAAAATTCATGACTAGCGTCTCCCGTGTGACGGTTACACCGAAAACAGGCCAAATATGGGCGAGCCGTTGGACCGAACGGCCAAAACATGGAAACCGGCAAAAATCCAAGACATCATAGAAAACGGCCCGACATCATGGAAAATACGACTAGCGTCTCACATGTGTCGGTTACGCTAAAAACAGGCCAATCTGGGCGAGACGTTGGACCGCACGGATAAAATGTGGACACCGGGCAAAAATCCATGACATCATGGAAAACGACCTGAGATCGTGGAAAACACGACTAGCGTCTCCTGTATGACGGTTAAACCGAAAATAGGGAAAATCTGGGATAGACGTTGGACCGAACGGCCAGAACATGGACATCGCGAAAAAATACACGACATCATGGAAAATACAACTAGCGTCTCCCGTGTGAAGGTTACACCGAAAACAGGCAAAATCTGGGCGAGACACGACATCATGGAAAACACGACTAGCGTCCCCTATGTGATGGTAACACCAAAAATAGGCCAAATCTGGGCGAGACGTTGGACCGAACGGCCAAAACATGGACACCGGTCAAAAATCCACGACATCATGGAAAACACGACTAGCGTCTCCCGCGTGACGGTTACACCGAAAACATGCCAAATCTGGGTGAGACGTTCAATCGAATGGCCAAAACATGGACACCGGGAAAAAATCCACGACATCAAACGACCCGACATCGTGAAAAACACGACTAGCGTCTCACGTGTGTCGGTTACACTAAAAACATACTAAATATGGGCGAGACGTTGGCCCACACGTACAAAACGTGGACACCAGGAAAAAATTGACGACATCGTGGTAAACGGCGCGGCATCATGGAAAACACGACTAGCGTCTTACGTTTGTCGGTTACGCTGAATAGATGCGAAATTTGGGCGAGACGTTAAACCGAATGGCCAAAAAGTGGAAATCGAGAAAAAATCCACGACGTCGTGGAAAACACGACTAGCGTCTCTTTTGTGACGGTAACACCGAAAACATGCCAAATTTGGGACAGACGTTGGACCGAACGGCCAAAACGTGGACACCGGGCAAAAATCCACAACATCGTGGAAACGGACCGACATTGTGGAAAACACGACTAGCGTCTTACGTTTGTCGGTTACGTTGAATACATGCGAAATCTGGGCGAGACGTTAAACCGAATAGCCAAAACGTGGAAACCGAGAAAAACTTCACGACATCGTGGAAAACACGACTAGCGTCTCCGGTGTGACGGTAACACCGAAAATAGGCAAATCTGGGCGAGAAGTTGAACCGAATGTTAAAATGTGGAAACCGATAAAAAAATCCAGAACATCGTGGAAAACACGACTAGCGTCTCTCGTGTGTCGCTAACACCAAAAACAGGCCAAATCTGGGCAAGACGTTGCACCGAATGGCCAAAACGTGGAAACGGAGAAAAAATCCACGGCATCGTGGAAAACACGACTAGTTTCTCCCATGTGACGGTAACACCGAAAACAGGCCAAATCTGGGCGAGACGTTGGACCGAACGGCCAAAACGTGGACACCGGGCAAAAATCCACGACATCGTGGAAACGGTCCGACATCATGGAAAACACGACTAGCGTCCCCCGTGTGACGGTTGCAGCGAAAAAAGTGGGCGAGACGTTGAACCGAACGGCCCAAATGTGGAAATCGAGAAAAAATTCACGACATCGTGGAAAACACGACTAGCGTCTCCCGTGTGACGGTTACACGGAAAACATGCCAAATTGTAGACACCGGGTAAAAATCCACAACATCGTGGAAACATACCGACATCGTGGAACACATGACTAGCATCTCACGTTTGTCGGTTACGTTGAATACATGCGAAATCTGGGCGAGACGTTAAACCGAATGGCCAAAACGTGGAAACCGAGAAAAAATCTACTACATCGTGGAAAACACGACTAGCGTCTCCCGTGTGATGGTAACACTGAAAATAGGCCAAATCTAGGTGAGAAGTTGAACCGAATGGAAAAATGTGGAAACCGAGAAAAAATCCACGACATCGTGGAAAACACGACTAGCGTCTCCCGTGTGTCGGTAACACCGAAAACAAGCCAAATCTGGGCAAGACGTTGCACCGAATGGCCAAAATGTGGAAACCGAGAAAAATCCACGGCATCGTGGAAAACACGACTAGTTTCTCCCGTGTGATGCTAACACCGAAAACATGCCAAATCTAGGCGAGACGTTGGACCGAACGGCCAAAACGTGGACACCGGGCACAAATCAACGACATCGTGGAAACGACCCGACAGTATGGAAAACATGACTAGCGTCCCCCGTGAGACGGTTGCACCAAAAAAAGGTGGGCGAAACGTTGAACTGAACGGCCAAAATGTGGAAATCGAGAAAAAATTCACGATATCGTGGAACACACGACTAGCGTCTCCCGTGTGTGTCGGTTACACTGAAAACATGCCAAATCTGGGCCAGACGTTGGACCGAATGGCCAAAACGTGGACGCCGGGAAAAAATCCATGACATCGTGGAAAACACAACTAGCGTCTTCTGTGTGACGGTTACACCGAAAATATGCCAAATCTGGGCTAGACGTTGGACCGAACGGCAAAAACATGGACATCAGGAAAAAATACACGACATCGTGGAAAACACGACTAGCGTCTCCCATGTGAAGGTTACATCGAAAACAGGCAAAATCTGGGCGAGACGTTAGACCGAACGGCCAAAACATGGATGCCGGTAAAAAATCCACGACATCATGGAAAACACGACTAGCGTCTCCCGTGTGACGGTTACACCGAAAACAAGCCAAATCTAGGCGAGATGTTAGACCGAATGGCCAAAACATGGACACCGGGAAAAAATCAACGACATCAAACGACCCGACATCGTGGAAAACACGACTAGTGTCTCACGTGTGTCGGTTACGCTGAAAACATGCCAAATCTGGGCGAGACGTTGGACCACATGGACAAAACATGATACCGGAAAAAAAATCGACGACATCGTGGAAAACGACCCGACATCATGGAAAACACGACTAGCGTCTCACGTTTGTCGGTTACGCTGAATACATGCGAAATCCGGGCGAGACGTTGAACCGAATAACCAAAACGTGGAAACCGAGAAAAAGTCCACGACATCGTGGACTTTGCGACTAGTGTCTCCTTTCTGATGGTAACACAAATAATAGGCCAAATCTGGGAGAGACGTTGGACCGAACGGCCAAAATGTCGACACCGGGAAAATCCATGACATCGTGGAAAACACGACAGGCGTCTCCCGTGTGACGGTTACACCGAAAACAGGCCAAATATGGACGAGACGTTGAACCGAACGGCCAAAACATGGACACCGGGAAAAAATCCACGACATCGTGGAAAACACGACTAGCGTCTCACGTGTGTCCGTTACGCTGAAAAAATGCCACATCTAGGCAAGACGTTGGAACGAATGGCCAAAACATGGAAACCGGGAAAATATCAACGATATCATGGAAAACGGCCCGACATCGTGGAAAAGACGACTAGCGTCTCACATGTGTCGGTTACGCTGAAAACATACCAAATCTAGGCGAGACGAAATTTGGAAACCGGGAAAAAATCCACGACATCGTGGAAAATATGGCTAACGTTTCCCGTGTGACGGCTGCACCGAAAACAGGCCAAATATGGGTGGTACTTTGGACCGAACGACCAAAACGTGGACTCTAGGAAAACATCCACGACATCGTGGAAAACACGACTAGCATCCCCCGTGTGTCGGTTATACCAAAAACATGCCAAATCTGGGCGAGACGTTGAACCGAATGGCCAAAATTTGAAAACCGGGGAAAATCCATGAGATCGTGGAAAACACGACTAGCGTCAAACATGTGTCGGTTACGCTGAAAACAGGCCCAATATGGGCAAGACGTTGGACCGAACGACCAAAACATGGAAACCGGCCAAAAATCCACGACATCATGGAAAATGGCCCGACATCGTGGAAAAGACGACTAGCGTCTCACATGTGTCGGTTATACTGAAAACATGCCAAATCTAGGCGAGAGGTTGAACTGAACGGCCAAAATATGGAAACCAGGAAAAATCCACGACACCGTGGGAAACACGACTAGCGTCTCCCATGTGATGGTAACATCGAAAACATGCCAAATCTGGGCGATACGATGGACCGAACGGCCGGCACATGCAAACCGGCCAAAAATCCACGACATCGTGGAAAACACGACTAGCGTCTCACTTGTGACGGTTGCACCGAAAACATGTCAAATCTGGGCGAGACGTTGAACCGAACGGCCAAAATGTGAAAACCGGGAAAAAATTCATGACTAGCGTCTCCCGTGTGACGGTTACACCGAAAACAGGCCAAATATGGGCGAGCCGTTGGACCGAACGGCCAAAACATGGAAACCGGCAAAAATCCAAGACATCATAGAAAACGGCCCGACATCATGGAAAATACGACTAGCGTCTCACATGTGTCGGTTACGCTAAAAACAGGCCAATCTGGGCGAGACGTTGGACCGCACGGATAAAATGTGGACACCGGGCAAAAATCCATGACATCATGGAAAACGACCTGAGATCGTGGAAAACACGACTAGCGTCTCCTGTATGACGGTTAAACCGAAAATAGGGAAAATCTGGGATAGACGTTGGACCGAACGGCCAGAACATGGACATCGCGAAAAAAATACACGACATCATGGAAAATACAACTAGCGTCTCCCGTGTGAAGGTTACACCGAAAACAGGCAAAATCTGGGCGAGACACGACATCATGGAAAACACGACTAGCGTCCCCTATGTGATGGTAACACCAAAAATAGGCCAAATCTGGGCGAGACGTTGGACCGAACGGCCAAAACATGGACACCGGTCAAAAATCCACGACATCATGGAAAACACGACTAGCGTCTCCCGCGTGACGGTTACACCGAAAACATGCCAAATCTGGGTGAGACGTTCAATCGAATGGCCAAAACATGGACACCGGGAAAAAATCCACGACATCAAACGACCCGACATCGTGAAAAACACGACTAGCGTCTCACGTGTGTCGGTTACACTAAAAACATACTAAATATGGGCGAGACGTTGGCCCACACGTACAAAACGTGGACACCAGGAAAAAATTGACGACATCGTGGTAAACGGCGCGGCATCATGGAAAACACGACTAGCGTCTTACGTTTGTCGGTTACGCTGAATAGATGCGAAATTTGGGCGAGACGTTAAACCGAATGGCCAAAAAGTGGAAATCGAGAAAAAATCCACGATGTCGTGGAAAACACGACTAGCGTCTCTTTTGTGACGGTAACACCGAAAACATGCCAAATTTGGGACAGACGTTGGACCGAACGGCCAAAACGTGGACACCGGGCAAAAATCCACAACATCGTGGAAACGGACCGACATTGTGGAAAACACGACTAGCGTCTTACGTTTGTCGGTTACGTTGAATACATGCGAAATCTGGGCGAGACGTTAAACCGAATAGCCAAAACGTGGAAACCGAGAAAAACTTCACGACATCGTGGAAAACACGACTAGCGTCTCCGGTGTGACGGTAACACCGAAAATAGGAAAATCTGGGCGAGAAGTTGAACCGAATGTTAAAATGTGGAAACCGATAAAAAAATCCAGAACATCGTGGAAAACACGACTAGCGTCTCTCGTGTGTCGCTAACACCAAAAACAGGCCAAATCTGGGCAAGACGTTGCACCGAATGGCCAAAACGTGGAAACGGAGAAAAAATCCACGGCATCGTGGAAAACACGACTAGTTTCTCCCATGTGACGGTAACACCGAAAACAGGCCAAATCTGGGCGAGACGTTGGACCGAACGGCCAAAACGTGGACACCGGGCAAAAATCCACGACATCGTGGAAACGGTCCGACATCATGGAAAACACGACTAGCGTCCCCCGTGTGACGGTTGCAGCGAAAAAAGTGGGCGAGACGTTGAACCGAACGGCCCAAATGTGGAAATCGAGAAAAAATTCACGACATCGTGGAAAACACGACTAGCGTCTCCCGTGTGACGGTTACACGGAAAACATGCCAAATTGTAGACACCGGGTAAAAATCCACAACATCGTGGAAACATACCGACATCGTGGAACACATGACTAGCATCTCACGTTTGTCGGTTACGTTGAATACATGCGAAATCTGGGCGAGACGTTAAACCGAATGGCCAAAACGTGGAAACCGAGAAAAAATCTACTACATCGTGGAAAACACGACTAGCGTCTCCCGTGTGATGGTAACACTGAAAATAGGCCAAATCTAGGTGAGAAGTTGAACCGAATGGAAAAATGTGGAAACCGAGAAAAAATCCACGACATCGTGGAAAACACGACTAGCGTCTCCCGTGTGTCGGTAACACCGAAAACAAGCCAAATCTGGGCAAGACGTTGCACCGAATGGCCAAAATGTGGAAACCGAGAAAAATCCACGGCATCGTGGAAAACACGACTAGTTTCTCCCGTGTGATGCTAACACCGAAAACATGCCAAATCTAGGCGAGACGTTGGACCGAACGGCCAAAACGTGGACACCGGGCACAAATCAACGACATCGTGGAAACGACCCGACAGTATGGAAAACATGACTAGCGTCCCCCGTGAGACGGTTGCACCAAAAAAGGTGGGCGAAACGTTGAACTGAACGGCCAAAATGTGGAAATCGAGAAAAAATTCACGATATCGTGGAACACACGACTAGCGTCTCCCGTGTGTGTCGGTTACACTGAAAACATGCCAAATCTGGGCCAGACGTTGGACCGAATGGCCAAAACGTGGACGCCGGGAAAAAATCCATGACATCGTGGAAAACACAACTAGCGTCTTCTGTGTGACGGTTACACCGAAAATATGCCAAATCTGGGCTAGACATTGGACCGAACGGCAAAAACATGGACATCAGGAAAAAATACACGACATCGTGGAAAACACGACTAGCGTCTCCCATGTGAAGGTTACATCGAAAACAGGCAAAATCTGGGCGAGACGTTAGACCGAACGGCCAAAACATGGATGCCGGTAAAAAATCCACGACATCATGGAAAACACGACTAGCGTCTCCCGTGTGACGGTTACACCGAAAACAAGCCAAATCTAGGCGAGATGTTAGACCGAATGGCCAAAACATGGACACCGGGAAAAAATCAACGACATCAAACGACCCGACATCGTGGAAAACACGACTAGTGTCTCACGTGTGTCGGTTACGCTGAAAACATGCCAAATCTGGGCGAGACGTTGGACCACATGGACAAAACATGATACCGGAAAAAAAATCGACGACATCGTGGAAAACGACCCGACATCATGGAAAACACGACTAGCGTCTCACGTTTGTCGGTTACGCTGAATACATGCGAAATCCGGGCGAGACGTTGAACCGAATAACCAAAACGTGGAAACCGAGAAAAAGTCCACGACATCGTGGACTTTGCGACTAGTGTCTCCTTTCTGATGGTAACACAAATAATAGGCCAAATCTGGGAGAGACGTTGGACCGAACGGCCAAAATGTCGACACCGGGAAAATCCATGACATCGTGGAAAACACGACAGGCGTCTCCCGTGTGACGGTTACACCGAAAACAGGCCAAATATGGACGAGACGTTGAACCGAACGGCCAAAACATGGACACCGGGAAAAAATCCACGACATCGTGGAAAACACGACTAGCGTCTCACGTGTGTCCGTTACGCTGAAAAAATGCCACATCTAGGCAAGACGTTGGACCGAATGGCCAAAACATGGAAACCGGGAAAATATCAACGATATCATGGAAAACGGCCCGACATCGTGGAAAAGACGACTAGCGTCTCACATGTGTCGGTTACGCTGAAAACATACCAAATCTAGGCGAGACGAAATTTGGAAACCGGGAAAAAATCCACGACATCGTGGAAAATATGGCTAACGTTTCCCGTGTGACGGCTGCACCGAAAACAGGCCAAATATGGGTGGTACTTTGGACCGAACGACCAAAACGTGGACTCTAGGAAAACATCCACGACATCGTGGAAAACACGACTAGCATCCCCCGTGTGTCGGTTATACCAAAAACATGCCAAATCTGGGCGAGACGTTGAACCGAATGGCCAAAATTTGAAAACCGGGGAAAATCCATGAGATCGTGGAAAACACGACTAGCGTCAAACATGTGTCGGTTACGCTGAAAACAGGCCCAATATGGGCAAGACGTTGGACCGAACGACCAAAACATGGAAACCGGCCAAAAATCCACGACATCATGGAAAATGGCCCGACATCGTGGAAAAGACGACTAGCGTCTCACATGTGTCGGTTATACTGAAAACATGCCAAATCTAGGCGAGAGGTTGAACTGAACGGCCAAAATATGGAAACCAGGAAAAATCCACGACACCGTGGGAAACACGACTAGCGTCTCCCATGTGATGGTAACATCGAAAACATGCCAAATCTGGGCGATACGATGGACCGAACGGCCGGCACATGCAAACCGGCCAAAAATCCACGACATCGTGGAAAACACGACTAGCGTCTCACTTGTGACGGTTGCACCGAAAACATGTCAAATCTGGGCGAGACGTTGAACCGAACGGCCAAAATGTGAAAACCGGGAAAAAATTCATGACTAGCGTCTCCCGTGTGACGGTTACACCGAAAACAGGCCAAATATGGGCGAGCCGTTGGACCGAACGGCCAAAACATGGAAACCGGCAAAAATCCAAGACATCATAGAAAACGGCCCGACATCATGGAAAATACGACTAGCGTCTCACATGTGTCGGTTACGCTAAAAACAGGCCAATCTGGGCGAGACGTTGGACCGCACGGATAAAATGTGGACACCGGGCAAAAATCCATGACATCATGGAAAACGACCTGAGATCGTGGAAAACACGACTAGCGTCTCCTGTATGACGGTTAAACCGAAAATAGGGAAAATCTGGGATAGACGTTGGACCGAACGGCCAGAACATGGACATCGCGAAAAAATACACGACATCATGGAAAATACAACTAGCGTCTCCCGTGTGAAGGTTACACCGAAAACAGGCAAAATCTGGGCGAGACACGACATCATGGAAAACACGACTAGCGTCCCCTATGTGATGGTAACACCAAAAATAGGCCAAATCTGGGCGAGACGTTGGACCGAACGGCCAAAACATGGACACCGGTCAAAAATCCACGACATCATGGAAAACACGACTAGCGTCTCCCGCGTGACGGTTACACCGAAAACATGCCAAATCTGGGTGAGACGTTCAATCGAATGGCCAAAACATGGACACCGGGAAAAAATCCACGACATCAAACGACCCGACATCGTGAAAAACACGACTAGCGTCTCACGTGTGTCGGTTACACTAAAAACATACTAAATATGGGCGAGACGTTGGCCCACACGTACAAAACGTGGACACCAGGAAAAAATTGACGACATCGTGGTAAACGGCGCGGCATCATGGAAAACACGACTAGCGTCTTACGTTTGTCGGTTACGCTGAATAGATGCGAAATTTGGGCGAGACGTTAAACCGAATGGCCAAAAAGTGGAAATCGAGAAAAAATCCACGACGTCGTGGAAAACACGACTAGCGTCTCTTTTGTGACGGTAACACCGAAAACATGCCAAATTTGGGACAGACGTTGGACCGAACGGCCAAAACGTGGACACCGGGCAAAAATCCACAACATCGTGGAAACGGACCGACATTGTGGAAAACACGACTAGCGTCTTACGTTTGTCGGTTACGTTGAATACATGCGAAATCTGGGCGAGACGTTAAACCGAATAGCCAAAACGTGGAAACCGAGAAAAACTTCACGACATCGTGGAAAACACGACTAGCGTCTCCGGTGTGACGGTAACACCGAAAATAGGCAAATCTGGGCGAGAAGTTGAACCGAATGTTAAAATGTGGAAACCGATAAAAAAATCCAGAACATCGTGGAAAACACGACTAGCGTCTCTCGTGTGTCGCTAACACCAAAAACAGGCCAAATCTGGGCAAGACGTTGCACCGAATGGCCAAAACGTGGAAACGGAGAAAAAATCCACGGCATCGTGGAAAACACGACTAGTTTCTCCCATGTGACGGTAACACCGAAAACAGGCCAAATCTGGGCGAGACGTTGGACCGAACGGCCAAAACGTGGACACCGGGCAAAAATCCACGACATCGTGGAAACGGTCCGACATCATGGAAAACACGACTAGCGTCCCCCGTGTGACGGTTGCAGCGAAAAAAGTGGGCGAGACGTTGAACCGAACGGCCCAAATGTGGAAATCGAGAAAAAATTCACGACATCGTGGAAAACACGACTAGCGTCTCCCGTGTGACGGTTACACCAAAAACATACCAAATCTGGGCGAGCATTTGGACCGAACGGCCAAAACATGGAAACCGGCAAAAAATCCAAGACATCATAGAAAACGGCCTGACATCGTGGAAAAGACGACTAGCGTCTCACATGTGTCGGTTACACTGAAAACATGCCAAATCTGGGTGAGACGTTGGACCACGCGGACAAAACGTGGAAACCGGGCAAAAATCCACGACATCGTGGAAAACGGCCCGAGATCGTGGAAAACATGACTAGCGTCTCCCGTGTGACGGTTACACCAAAAACATGCCAAATCTGGGTGAGACGTTGGACCGAATGGCCAAAACGTGGACACCGGGAAAAATCTACGACATCGTGGAAAACACGACTAGCGTCTCACGTGTGTGTCAGTTACACTGAAGACATGCTAAATCTGGGACAGACGTTGGACCGAACGGCCAAAACGTGGACAGATGGAAAAAATCCACGACACCACTAGCGCCTCCCGTGTGACGGCAACACCGAAAACATGCCAAAACGTGGAAATCGAGAAAAAATTCACGACATCGTGGAAAACACGACTAGCGTCTCCCGCGTGACCCTTACACCGAAAACAGGCCAAATCTGGGTGAGCCATTGGACCGAACGGCCAAAATATGAAAACCGGTCAAAAATCCAAGACATCATAGAAAACGGTCTAAAAACATGGAAAAGACGACTATCGTCTCACATGTGTCGGTTACACTGAAAACATGCCAAATATGGACGAGACGTTGGACCGCACGGACAAAACGTGAACACCAGGCAAAAATCCACGACATCGTGGAAAACAGCCTGATATCGTGGAAAACACGACTAGCGTCTCCCGTGTGACGGTTACACCGAAAACATACCAAATCTGGGCGAGACGTTGGACCAAACGGCCAAAACGTGGACACCAGGAAAAATCCACGACATCGTGGAAAACACGACTAGCGTCTTCCGTGTGACGGCAACACCGAAAACAAGCCAGAACGTGCAAACCGAGAAAACATCCACGACATCAGGGAAAATACCACTAGCGTCTCCCGTGTGACGGTAAAACCGAGAACAGGCCAAATCTGGGCGAGATGTTGCACCGAATGGCCAAAACGTGGAAACCGAGAAAAATCCACGGCATCGTGGAAAACACGACTAGTTTCTCCCGTGTGTAACACCGAAAACAGGGCAAATCTGGGCGAAATGTTGGACCGAACGGCCAAAACGTGGACACCGGGCAAAAATCCACGACATCGTGGAAACGGCCCGACATCGTGGAAAACAGGGCTAGCGTCCCCCGTGTGCCGGTTACACTTAAAACATGCCAAATCTGGGCGAGACGTTGAACTGAATGGCCAAAACATGGACACCGGGAAAAAATCTACGACATTGTGGAAAACACGACTAGCGTCTCACGTGTGTCGGTTACGCTGAAAACATGCCAAATCTGGGCGAGACGTTGGACCGAACGGCCAAAATATGGAAACCGGAAAAAATCAACGACATCGTGGAAACGACCGACATCATGGAAAACAAAACTAGCGTCTCACATGTGTCGGTTACGCTCAAAACATGCCAAATCTTGGTGAGACGTTGAACCGAACGGCCAAAACATGGAAACCGGGAAAAATCCACGACATCATGGAAAACACGACTAGCGTCTCCTGTGTGACGGTTACACCGAAAACATGCCAAATCTGGGCGAGACGTTGGACCGAACGGCCAAAATATGGACACCAGGCAAAATCCAAGACATCGTGGAAAACACGACTAGCGTCTCCTGTGTGACGGTTACACCAAAAACATGCCAAATCTGGCCTAGACGTTGAACCGAATGGCCAAAACATGGAAACAGGGAAAAATTCACGACATCGTGGAAAACACGACTAGTGTCTCTCATGTGACGGTTACACCGAAAACAGGCCAAATATGGGCGAGACGTTGGACAGAATGGCCAAAACATGGACACCTAGAAAAAATCCACGACATCGTGGAAAACACGATTAGTGTTTCCCGTGTGACGGTTACACCAAAAATAGAACATATCTTGGCGAGACGTTGGAACGAACGACCAAAATGTGAAAACCGGGAAGAATCCATGACATCGTGGAAAACACAAATAGTGTCTCCCGTGGGACGGTTACACTGAAAACATGCCAAATCTGGACGAAACATTGGACCGAACAGCCAAAACATGGAAACCGGCCAAAAATCCACGACATCATGGAAAATGGCCTGACATCGTGGAAAAGACGACTAGCATCTCACATGTGTCGGTTACGCTGAAAACAAGCCAAATCTGGGCAAAAAGTTGGACCACACGGACAAAACGTGCACCGGGCAAAAATCCACGACACCGTGGAAAATGGCCCGAGATCATGGAAAACACGACTGGCATCTCCCGGGTGACGGTTACACCGAAAACAGGCAGAATCTGGGCGACACGTTGGACCGAACGGCCAAAACATGGACACCGTTAAAAAATCCACGACATCCTGGAAAACCCGACTAGCGTCTCCCGTGTGACGGTTACACCGAAAACATGCCAAATCTGTGCGAGACGTTGGACCGAATGGCCAAAACGTAAACACCGGGCAAAAATCCACGACATCAAACTGCCCGAAATCGTGGAAACCGAGAGAAAAATCCACGACATCATGGAAAACACGACTAGCGTCTCCCGTGTGACGGTAACACCGAAAACAGGCCAAATATGGGCGAGAAGTTGAACCGAATGGCCAAAACGTGGAAACCGAGAAAAAATCTACGACATAGTGGGAAACACGACTAGCGTCTCCTGTGTATCGGTAACACCAAAAACGGGCCAAATCTTGGTGAGATGTTGAACCGAATGGCCAAAACGTGGAAACCGAGAAAAATCCACGGCATCGTGGAAAACACGACTAGTTTCTCCCATGTGACGGTAACACCGAAAACATGCCAAATATGGATGAGACGTTGGACCGAACGGCCAAAACATGGACACATGGAAAAAAATCCACGATATCGTGGAAAACACGACTAGCGTCCCCCGTTCGACGGTTATACCGAAAACATGCCAAATCTGGGCGAGACGTTGGACCGAACGGCCAAAACATGGAAACTGGGAAAAAATCAACGACATCGTGGAAAACGACCGGACATCATAGAAAACACAACTAGCGTCTCATGTTTGTCTGTTGAGGGCAAACCTCTAGGTTGGCCCGATCTTTCACGATTCCCTTTCAAATCGAGGGTGGAGTGCGGGGGGGAGGAGGGAAGGATGAACACGATGAACACACGCACGAAGAACGCGATGAACACACACACGCAAACCCGCGATAAACACCAATAGCTCACACCAGTGGTGGCCGGTCCGGCGCAATCCCTAGGATCGGCGTCGGGCGGAGGACTCTCTCTCGAACCGGCACGGCGAGATGGGAGACTCGGTGAGATCTTGACGTCTAGGCAAAGGAACACCGATGCCTAGGCCTTGTACAATGTGGAGGCACGATGCAAACTCCAACGAGGTTTGGGGATATTGGTGCTCCTTAGTAAGGAGCATGAGGCAAGAATTAGATAGATCCACAAAGGGGTTTCCACTAATTCCAATATCATGCCTAGGGTTTACAATGGAGGTGGGGGTCTATATATAGGCCAGCCACAAGTTCAGGGGTAATTCAGGCATTAAAGTAGAGTTCTGGGCGAAGTAGAGGGGTACATGGGCTATAGGCCCCAGCTAGGCTCGCAGGCCCATCACTTGGGCCGGACACTCCGGGTCGAGTGGGCCGGACACTCCGGGGTGACCGGACACTCCGGGTCGAGTGGGGCGGACAGTCCGGGGTGGCCTGACACTCCGGGAAGTATCCGGGCGATGTCCAATTTGACCTTCTGAATGTCCACGCCAGGTCCGGGCTCGGGCAAGCCGGACACTCCGGCTGAGTCCGACCGGACACTCCGGGGTGGCCGGACACTCCGACTGGATTCGGGCGGACACTCCGGCTCTGGCAGCTTCAGGTCAGGTGCAGCCTCCGGGCTCGTGGGTCAATGCGGCGGGGACTCGTACCTCATAATGCACGAAGTAGTGGTATGAAGTAGCACGCCATCCAAGGAGTTTGGCTCGGGCACGAGTCATGGGTCCACTTGGGGGACTTGTTGGTGTAGATGTGGAAGCGTCCGTAGGACGAGGTGCATCAGCTCCCCCCCCCTTGGGAAAGAGTCGTCCTCGACTCTTCATGGATATCATCTTGAACATCTCCATGGTAGCATGAGAGATCCTTGACATTGAATGTATTGCTTGCAAGGTACATGGAGGTCGGGATGTCTATGATGTAGGCGTTGTTGTTGATTCGTTTGAGGACCTTGAAGGGACCATCTCCTCTTGGCTTGAGCTTGGAGTCACGTTCCTTGGGGAAGCGGTCCTTGCTTAGGTGTATCCACACAAGGTCACCTTCTTCAAATATCATCTCCTTCTTGTCCTTGTTTAATCTTGAAGCTTGGCAAAAGGACTTTTTGTTCGATAGTTGCTCCTGTTTCTTCATGAAGCTTCTTCATAGCTTGTGCGCGCTTCTCGACGTCCACGTTTGTGCGCTCATGTAGAGGTAGTGGTAGGATGTCGAGCGCAGTGAGGGGCTCGAAACCATAGACGATCATGAATGGACTCATCTTGGTTGTTGAGTGCTTGGCTCGATTGTAGGCGAACTCGGCGTGTGGAATGCATTCCTCCCAATCCTTCAAGTTTTTCTTGATCAACACACGAAGGAGAGTTCTGAGGCTTCGGTTGACAACTTCGGTTTGGCCATCAGTTTGAGGATGTGATGCGGATGAAAAGAGGAGCTTGACGCCGAGCTTGGCCATAAGGGTCTTCCACAGGTAGCTCATGAATTTGACGTCGCGGTCGGAGACGATTGTCCTTGGGACACCGTGAAGACGGACGATTTCCCTGAAAAACAGATTTGCAACATGTGAAGCATCGTCGGTCTTATGGCACGGTATGAAGTGTGCCATCTTGGAAAAACGATCCACAACAACAAATATAGAATCATGGCCATGCTTAGATCTAGGCAATCCTAACACGAAATCCATGCTAATGTCGCACCAAGGTGTATGAGGAATAGGCAATGGCATATAAAGACCATAGGGATTAGCTTGTGACTTAGCTTGAACACATGACGTGCATCGTTGAACGTAGCGCTACACGTCACGCTTCATCTTGGGCCAAAAGTAGTGATTGGAGAGCATGTACAATGTATTGTCGCGAACAAAGTGACCCATAAGGCCTCCACCATGAGATTCTTGGAGAAGCAAAAGTTGAAGCGACGACTTCGGAATGCATAGCTTGTTTTGTTTAAATAGAAAGCCCTTATATAAATAGAAATCATCAACTCCTTTGTCATTGGAGCACTTTGTGAAAATTGGTTCAAAGAACGGATCGGAAGCATACAAAGATTTTATTTCCTCAAGACCCAACACGTTGATTTCAAGTCTCGTAAGAAGGCTTGTATGTTTGCGGGACAATGCGTCCGCAACTACATTATATTTACCCTTCTTATACTTGACCATGTAAGGAAAAGACTCCATGAACTCAACCCACTTGGCGTGTCTCTTGCTCAAGTTAGTTTAGCCTTTGAGATATTTCAACGACTCATGGTCGGAATGTATGATAAATTCCTTGGGCCAAAGGTAGTGTTGCCAAACTTGAAGGACACGAACTAAGGCAAAAAGCTCTTTGTCATAAATCGGATAGTTAAGGCGAGCACCATCAAGTTTTTCGCTATGGTAGGCTATAGGACGTCTGTTTTGCATAAGGACTCCTCCAATGCCAATACCACTAGCATCACACTCTATCTCAAAAATTTTGTGAAATCCGGTAAAGCAAGAAGAGGTGCTTCGGTGAGCCTCTTTTTAAGTTCATCAAAAGCTTTTTGTTGTGCTTTGCCCCACACGAAGGTGACATTCTTTTTGGTCAATTCATTAAGGGGACAAGCAATGGTTGAAAAGTCTTTCACAAAGCGACGATAAAACCGGCCAACCCATGAAAACTTCGGAGTTCACTCACATTTGTTGGTATGGGCCAATCTCGTATGTCCATTACCTTGGAAACATCAACTTCAATTCCCTTCGAAGAAAACGACAAATCCAAGAAAAATCAACTTGTCTTTAGCAAAAGTGCACTTGGGAAGATTAGCATAAAGCTTTTCATGTCCAAGGATTTGCAAAACTTCCTTGACATGTGTTATATGGTCCTCAAGTGATTTGCTATAAACAAGAATATCATCGAAATAGACAACAACACTTTTTCCAATGAGAGAACGCAAGATGTGATTCATACGGCGCATGAAGGTGGATGGGGCATTTGATAAACCAAAGGGCATAACCAACATTTCATAGAGACCAAGTTTGGTCTTGAAGGCGGTTTTCCACTCATCACCTTCAACCATGCGTATTTGATGGTAACCACTACGAAGATCACTTTTCGAAAAAATAGTGGCTCGTGTTTGGAAAAAATAGTGGCTCGTGTTTGGACAACTCCCTCCGTCAATGATCACCTTGATAGATTTGTCGTTGATGCCGGCTCGTGTTTGGAAGATATTGGAGCGTTGGTCTTCATGCTCTTGTGCTAGAGTGGTCAAGATCCTTGTGATGACAAGCGATGGACTTGCGTCATGCTCACACATGAGGAGTTCTTGATCATCTTCCACTCGTTGCCTTGCCATTGCTTCCTTGACACGGGCATCAAACTCATCTTCACTCAAGTACTCTTCATCACCATTGTCATGGATGAACAAGACTTTCTTGTTTCCACATTTTGCCGACTTGTGTCCTTTACCTCCACACTTGTAGCATTCACCGTTGAAAGGTGTATCACTCTTTGCTTGCTTGCCTCTTGGGGACAGTTTTCCTTGAGGAAGTGTGGGCTTCAAGGAAGGCTTGGAGGTACTTGAGGAGCTACCATTGAAAGTTGTTGGTGTAGGGGTTGAGGCTTTCTTGTAGGTGAAGTACGTCTTGGGCTTGTTGTACTTGATAACCTCTTGCACTTGACGTTCAGCCTTTGTTGCGATGTGCACAAGCTCAACCAAGTTGTTGTAGGTTTGGAACTCGACGATGCGCTTGATTGGGTGATTCAAGCCAATAAGGAAACGTGCCATTGTTTGCTCCATGCGCTCATCAATTTTGGCGTGAATCAAGTTTGGTTCCATTTCCTTGAAGTATTCTTCCACGGTCTTTGTCCCTTGACGAAGCGCTTGAAGGTTGTTGAAGAGGTCACGCGTGTAGTGTGCGGGGACGAACCGGGATCTCATGTGAGCCTTCATTTCATGCCAAGTTGTGATTGGAGGCTCTTGTCTTGCATCACGAGCAACTTGAACTTGTTCCCACCAAAGGTTGGCGTAATCATCAAACTCTAGCGAAGCCATGGCGACCATCTTCTCGTTGCTATAGTTGTGCATGCGGAAGATCTTGTCGACTTTGAGTGCCCACGAGAGGTATTCTTCAGGGTCATTGGATCCGGTGAACTTGGGCATTGTGAACTTGAGCTTGCCAAGAGAATCTTCATTGTTGCTATCATTGCGACGAGCTTGGTGACCTTGTTGATGATTTTGTAGTTGGGGAGGTGGAACTTGGTTCTCACGTCCTTGTTGCGGAGCTTGCTCTTGGTATTTTTGTTGAGGAGGAGCTTGCTCTTGCTCTTGGCGTGGTTGTTGACGTCGTTGAGGTACTTGGGCCTCATGGTGGCAAAGGTGTGTAGCCTCTTGATGCGGTTGATGACGAAGAGGAGGCTCGTTCCTTGGTTGGTGATGTTGGTTAGGCACATGGGCCTCACGGCGAAGAACATGGTCATGAGCCTCTTGACGTGGTGGGCGTCGCTCAACTTGTATCACTTGATGCTCCAAGTTTTGTTGATGTGGAGGAGGCGCCTCGTGATGACCATGGTGTCGTTGTTGACGTTCATGACATTGATGACGAGGAGGAGGATCATGAAGAGCTTGACGTCGATGACGAGCTTGATTCTCCAAGTTGGAGTCGTCACTTGTTGTGTCCAGTATGTGTCACGGTCGATGGTGGTAGACTTGCGGTTGCGCTTGCGGTTCCTCTTGTGGTTGCTCTTGTCAGATCACTAGTGCCCTTGCGTGATGACGGTGCTTCTTGCCTTGCTCGTGGCCTTGAAGAGAGGTCACCATCATAGCTTGACGTTGCGGCGTGCCGTGGGGAAGGTGCATAGTTCGAAGAGATTCCATCTTCAACCACGGGGGCATCATTGCGTCTTTGAGCACTTTGATGTAGATCTTGTGGAAGAGGTGCATGACGATGCGAAGAACTTGCTGAGCTTGATGCGCGTGAACGTGGTCTTGCCATGCCGTCGATGAGGCGTCGAAGATTGTCATTTGTTTCAGCGACAGAGCGTTCGAGCGCTTCATTTTGGTGGCCAAAGTTGTGATGCATTGCATGCATTTGTCATTTGAGGCCATCGAAGCGGTTGTCGATGTTCTTGAACTCGGCTTACGTCTCACCAAATTGTTCATCTTGTCGCGTCTCAAGGGCTTGGCAATGTTCACGGAACTCTTGTCAAACGATGAAGTGACTTGCGCGCGTCATGTACCGACCTTGATCTTCTTCTTGGGGAGGTGGTTGGCTCGTCTCACCATTCCTATCCATCATGCAAAACACACAAGTATTGTATATGGAAGTGGAATATGATGGTGTTAGCCTTGTACCTCACCTTGAGGATTCCAACAAACTAGAAACCACAAGTGAGAGCTATAAGCGTGCAAAGTGGAACTGCAAAGAAAACTCACACTAAAGAAAGAACTAACTCTCAACAGCTTGTTGGTGGTAGGTTAGTATTGTGGAAAGCCAAAGAACCAACCAAAAGAAAAGGGATAGTCAAAAGTGGGTCAAATCCAACAAAACTCAAGTCAAAGGCCAAGGTCAACAACTCAAAAGGGTGACGGGAACCTAGGACTATATACACACACGTGGAGAAAGTTGGGATTGACACGACTATGAAAATGAGCAAACAAAATGTCCTAACAAAGACTAAGCTCATTGTCGTGCCAATGCAAGGAGATACTGTGGCTCATTTGCAAAGATTAAAAGTGAGCAATGGATTTGTGCACTTGCCTTGGGCGCTCTTCTTTCTCTCTTGCTTACAAGCTTTGAGACTCTCTTTTGCAAGGGAACACTATTTTTATTTTGCTTTTTCTTTGTATCTTTTTCATTTTTTTTGCTCTCCCTTGATGCTACCTAGTCACACTTGCTATTGCTCTTGCACTCTCACTATCCAATGGCAAATGCACAATCCTCAAGCAAACATAAGATGAGCCACTCTCATGGGATAGGTACACACAAAGGAAGATGGGGTTAACAAGGTGGCGCAAGTTATACCTTCTTTGATGATGAACTTGGCGTCGGTGGTGTGGGATGATGTTCGTGGTCCGTGGTGTCGTTGAGCGTGGGAGCTGATGATGCCGAAGCTTGCTGGTAGTTGCTGACACACACACGGGACACGAGCAAACAAAGGAGATTAGCCAATGGGAAAAATGAGGCAAAATTGTCAAAACTGGCCAAACACTCCGGTCTGTCTGGGCCAGACACTCCGGTCTGGCCAGACACTCTGGTCTGGTTCGGCCGGATACTCCGGTCGGTACGTGCCGGACACTCCGGCACGGGTTTCCTGCTCGTGTTCTTGAGCGGAAATCCTCGCCTTCGGGCCTGAAATCCGCGAAAAACTGGCCAAATCGGGCTGGGGAAACGGAGGATAAAGCTGGACCAACTCCTTAGACAAGGTTTGGTCGGATCAAAACCACAAATAACACTCCAAATCAAGAGATCGATCCAAAGGCAAATATGGGCTGTTTTTGTGGTGATTTTCAAATTTTTGGTGGATAGAAGAAAATTTTGTGGGGGAAATCGTGAGCAACGAAGCTCTTGATACCAATATGTTGAGGGCAAACCTCTAGGGTGGCCCGATCTTTCACGATTCCCTTTCAAATCAAGGGTGGAGTGCGGGGGAAGGAGGGAAGGACGAACACGATGAACACATGCACGAAGAACGCAACGAACACACACACGCAAAACCACGATACACACCAATAGCTCACGCCGGCAGTGACCGGTCCGGCGCAATCCCTAGGATCGGCGTCGGGCGGAGGACTCTCTCTCGAACCGGCACGGCGAGATGGGAGACTCGGTGAGATCTTGACGTCTAGGCAAAGGGACACCGATGCCTAGGCCTTGTACAACACGGAGGCACGATGCAAACTCTAACGAGGTTTGGGGATATTGGTGCTCCTTAGTCAAGGAGCATGAGGCAAGAATTAGATAGATCCACAAAGGGGTTTCCACTAATTCCAATATCAAGCCTAGGGTTTACAATGGAGGTGGGTGTCTATATATAGACCAACCACAAAGTCAGGGGTAGTTCAGGCATTAAAGTAGAGTTCTGGGCGAAATAGAGGGGTACATGGGCCATAGGGCCCAGCTAGGCTCGCAGGCCCATCACTTGGGCTGGACACTCCGGGTTGAGTGGGCCGGACAGTCCGGGGTGGCCAGACACTCTAGGTCGAGTGGGTCGGACAGTTCGGGGTGGCCGGACACTCCGAGCAGTGTCCGGGCAGTGTCCGAACTGGCACACAGAATGTCCACGCCAGGCTCGGGCTCGGGCAGGCCGGACACTCCGGCTGAGTCGTGCCGGAAACAGCGGCTGCGTCAGACACTCCGGCTTTGGCAGCTTCAGCACACGTGCAGCTTCAGGGCTCGTGGATCGACGCGGTGGGGGCTCGTACCTGATGATGCACAAAGTAGTCGTATGAAGTAGCACGCCATCCAAGGAGGCATCAAATTGGCACAAGGAGAGGACCGAGTTCACCTTAGCTTAGAGGAGTTTGGCTCAGGCACGAGTCATGGGTCCACTTGGGGGACTTGTTGTTGTAGATGTAGAAGCGTCCGTAGGACGGGCTGCATCAAGGCGTTTCTCTAACACACATACAAACTCCATGATCTTACAAGTTCCACATTTATTTCACACCGCCGGGATCCATAAGCAAAATAACATGATATCAACGGAGTACAAAGTACAAGTGCAATGTTGAAAACGTTCCCCATGAAACATGGTTCTGCTAATTTCAACTAATAAAGCGCAAGCATATACGCAACAAAGAAGGACCCAATGGTTCAAGTTTATTAGAGGCAAAAAGTAAAGTGTGTCATCAAGTTCGTGAGTGCTTTAATCACTAGTTTTCTCATAACAAGTGAAAGGTAAACAAAAGCATGAATATACTTGGAATAGCATAAGCTAGTAGGTAGGTATGGTGGACTCTTTGGAAAAACTTGGTTTAGGGAGTTGGATGCATGAGTGGAACTCATACTTTGTTGTGGAGGCTAGCAAAAGACTGGGAGCGACAAACTAAGAGAGCAATAATGGCCATAATCATGCAGAGCGACAAAACATCATTGATCAAAGCATAAAGTGATACTACAAGTTGAAAACTAAAGGATCATAAAGGCTATGGTGACTTGAGATAGTCATAACATGGTGTGAGCATGTGCCAAGTCAACCCAAATAAAGCATCAAAGGAGAATACCACTATACTATGCTTTAATATGCTAAAACAACGCATGATTCATTGAAGGCACATTAAACAATATTAATTGTTTATAACAAGCCATGCTACAGCAAAGAATACTAAGCATAAAGCCAAAACAATATCAAGCATGGCATGACAAAGCATAGGCCACAGTCAAAAACGAGCTCTTTTTACCACATAAGTATGAACTTTCCTACTCTTTTCCAAACCAAACCAAACTATTTGCAAACCAATGTATGAAAGAGGGGGTCCAACCAACTTATTCAGAAAACTAAGCAAACCAAGCAAACTAAGAATGAAAACGAAAATGAAAAAGAAGACGCTCCAAGAAAAACACAACTGTGCATGAAACAATAAAAATGAAGCGTTTGGAAGAAACCTGTGATTTTTATTGATGAAGAAGGGGATGCCTTGGGCATCCCCAAGCTTTGATGCTTGTACTTCTTCGATATTTCTTGGGATGACACGCGTGGAATCCCCAAGCTTGAGCTTTAGTCCATCCTTCATCTCATTACTCATTCCTTCCTTACACCTGAAAATTTTCCTTCATACAAAACTTCACACAATCTCATTAGCAACATTAGTGCACTTAAGATAAATAAGTCTCAAGGTTCAGTTCTAGCACCAAATAAACGTCCATTAGAACACTAGCTACTGTAGCACTTTCCTCAGAAAGCTCAATTCCCCAAAGGAACTCAAGAAGGAACTAACAAGAGGCAAATGTAGAAAAATGGCAGAAATCTGTCAAAACAGACCAGGAGGTAAAGACGATTTTTTTCGAAGACCTTCTGTTTCTCAAATCAAAAAGTGTTGAACTAACGAAAGTTAGATAACAACCTGGGGCAGAAGCACAAAATATTACAACTCAGTCCGACGTACAGAGATGTCTCAGGAATTTTTACGATGAAGCACAGAAATCTGTTTCGGGACAACAACTTTCCCAATCATTACTTCTCTCTCATTAGAGGTTACTCTTGGCACAAAAAGCAAATAAAGAGGATAAGGAGCGGTTATTACAGAGGTAATAACTTCCAAGACTCATCTAAAACTCTTGGGTTATCTCCCAACAAGTACTTTTCTTTAATGCCTTTAAGTTAGGCATAATAAGCAAAGAAAGAATCAAGTGTTCTCAAATGAAGAAGCATTAAGATCAATACCAGAAATATTTTCAACAAGGAAAGGTATATCATCCAAGTAAGTTCTAGAGGATCCTGTGTCCATGCTCTTAGGTTCACTATTCTCATCAAAAGGGTTTGTAGGAACAATCCAATCAAGATTCTTTTCTATTGCATCATGTATTGCTACTAGTTTGAAGGGTATTGGTATCTTAGGTTCCTCCCCGTTAGGTTCGGTTTTGTTCATATTTTCACGTGTACCAACCACATCTACACATGAGCCTAGCATATTGAAACGTTCAAAAACTTTTCTAGCTTCTTTGGCAACATCATAGAACTCCTTAAACAAAGTTTCTAGAATAAAATCCCTCTTTTCAGGATCTTCAATATCTTTAAGCTTAAGAAACATTACTTGCATTAAGGGGTTGAGGTTAACAAACCTAGCTTCTAACATGTGAATTAAACAAGCTACAGCAATCTCATAGTTTGGAGCAAGTTCTACAAGGGATCTATCATCAGTATCTTCATGCTTACTAACATGATTAAAGAATTCTTCAATGTTATCTTTCCCAATTATAGAACCACTACCAATTGGAAGGTCTTTTAGGGTGAATGTAGGGATCAACATGGTGAGCTAAGGGAGAGGTGACAACTAAAGGAGACTTAATTTTTTGTGTTTTTGATAAAGAAAGCAAACAAGTAAAACAATTTTTTTTGTGTTTTTGAAGAACAAAACAAGCAAACAAAGCAAAAAGAAACTAAGCAAAACAAAAACAACAAAGTAAAGAGATTGGTTATGAGGGACTCCCCTCGTGAAGATGTCCTTGACTCCTTGGCAACGGCGCCAGAAAAATGCTTGATGGCTCTATGGATGGCGCCTAGAAAAGTGTTGGTGCGTGGTTGATGTAGAGCTCGTTGGGAACCCCAAGAGGAAGGTATGATGAGCACAGCAGCAAGTTTCCCTCAGTAATGAAACCAAGGTTTAATCGAACTAGTAGGAGCAAGGAAACACCCCAAAGGTGTTACTAGCTGAGCTTTGGCAGGGCGCACTACCGGTGCTAGTAGCAACGTGGAGACCTGCACAACACAACCACAAAACTTTGTCCCCAACTTGCGATGAGGTTGTCAATCTCACCGTGTTTTGCGGAAAACAAAGGATTAAATGTATCGAATAAGTAAACACAAAACAGTAAAAGATTGTAGATTGTATGTAAAGAAAAAGGGCCAGGATCCATAGTTCACTAGAGGTGGCTCTCCTTAAGATAGATAACATGCTGGGTGAACAAATTACAGCGGGGCAATTGACAAACACCGAGAAAGCAATACATGCATATACTAATCATCTTGACTCCTCTGAGACTTGATTGGGCATTACAGCATAATACATAGACCGCCATCCAACTACATCTATGACTAATAATCCACCTTTAGATTATCATCCGAACCCCTCCAGTATTAAGTTGCAAGCAACAGATTGTTGCTTTATGAACTGCGTGTAAAGTAAACAATACGATTGTTCTATGAACAAAGGATTGTTGTTTTCTCCCTAGTAGTAACAACACATATAGTACCTTAGAGATTTCTGTCACTTCCCCAGATTACCAGTGGAATGAACCCACTATCGAGCATAAATACTAACTCTTGAAGTTGCTAGCATCTACTTGGCCGAGATAGCTACTAACAACGGAAATCATGCAAGATCTCAAATAAAAAAGACATGATAGAATCAATAATCAATCTGAAATAGCATCTCAATATCCATCGGAACCCCGCAAACACAACATGTATGGATTACAAAAGATGATCTTGATCATGAACAGAGCTCACAAGATCTAAAAATGAAAGCCCAAAGGAGGAGAAACCAGCCATCTAACTACTACATGGATCCGTAGTCCAAGGATGAACTACTCACGCATCACACCGGAGGCTTGCATGGTGATGAAGAAGGCCTCCAGGGTGAATTCCCCTCTCCGGCAGTGTGCCGGAAAGAGCTTCAGATCCCTCCCGATCTAGGGATGGAGATGACGGCGGCTATAGACTCTTTCGTGAATTTTTTATCGGGTCCTTAGGGTTTTCGTCCCGAGGGCAACTTATAGGCGGAAGGAGAGGCCGAGGGGGTGCCGGGAGCCACCACACCACCCCCTGGCGTGGGCCTAGCCTGGCCACGTGGCTAGGTGGTGTGGCCAGCCCCTGCCCCTTCTCCGTCTCGTATTCTGGACTTGATCACTTCCGGAAAAATAGGCACTTTGGCTTTTGTCCCGTCCAATTCCGAGAATATTCATTTTCTGACTTTTCTATAACCAAAAACAGCAGAAATCAGGCAGCTGGCACTGTGGCTCTTGTTAATAGGTTAGTTCAAGAAATCATATGAAAAGTACTCCAAAGTTGGAACAAAACACAAGAAAGTGGATAAAACCAAGCATGGAACATCAAAAATTATAGATACATTTGCAATGTATCAGTCTCCTGTGTGACGGTTACACCGAAAACATGCCAAATCTGGGCGAGACGTTGGACCTAATGGCCAAAACGTAAACACCGGGAAAAAATCAACGACATCAAACTGCCCGAAATCATGGAAACCGAGAAAAAATTCACGACATCATGGAAAACACGACTAGCGTCTCCCGTGTGATGGTAACACCGAAAACCGGCCAAATCTGGGTGAGACGTTGAACCGAATGGCCAAAACATGGAAACCGAGAAAAAATCTATGACATCGTGGAAAACACGACTAGCGTCTCCTGTGTGTCGGTAACACCGAAAATAGGCCCAATCTGGGCGAGACGTTGAACCGAATGGCCAAAACGTGGAAACCGAGAAAAAATCCACGGCATCGTGGAAAATACGACTAGTTTCTCCCGTGTGACGGTAATACCGAAAACATGCCAAATATGGGCGAGACGTTGGACCGAACGGCGAAAACGTGAACACCTGGAAAAAATCCACGATATTCAGGAAAACACGACTAGAGTCTACCGTTCGAAGGTTACACCGAAAACATGCCAAATCTGGGCGAGACGTTGGACCGAATGGCCAAAACATGGAAACTAGGAAAAAATCAACGACATCGTGGAAAACGACCCGACATCATGGAAAACACAACTAGCGTCTCATGTGTGTCGGTTATGCTGAAAACATACCAAATCTGGGCGAGACATTGAACCGAACAGCCAAAACGTGGAAACCAGGAAAAATCCACGACATCGTGGAAAAGACGACTAGCGTCCCCCGTGTGATGGTAACACATAAAACAAGCACAATCTGGGCGAGATGTTCGACCGAACGGCCAAAACATGGACACCGGGAAAAAATCCACGATATCGTGGAAAACACGACTAGCGTCTCCCATGTGACGGTTATACCGAAAACATACCAAATCTAGGCGAGACGCTGGACCGAACGGCCAAAACATGGACAATGGGCCAAAATCCACGACATCGTGGAAAACGGCCCAATATCGTGGAAAACACAACTAGCGTGTCCCATGCGTCGGTTTCGCTCAAAACATGTCAAATCTGGGCGAGACGTTGAACCGAACGGCCAAAATATGGAAACAGAGAAAAATCAACGACATCGTGGAAAACACGACTAGTGTCTCCCGTGTGACGGTTACACCAAAAACAGGCCAAATATGGGCGAGACGTTGGACCAAATGGCCAAAACGTGGACACCTGGAAAAAAATCCACGATATCGTGGAAAACATGATTAGTGTTTCCTGTGTGACGGTTACACCGAAAACAGAACAAATCTTGGCGAGACGTTGGAACAAACGGCCAGAATGTGAAAACCGCGAAAAATCCATGACATCGTGGAAAACACAAATAGCGTCTCCCGTGTGACGGTTACACCGAAAACATGCCAAATCTGGGCGAAACATTGGACCAAACGGCCAAAACATGGAAACCGGCCAAAAATCCATGACATCATGGAAAACGGCCCGATATCGTGGAAAAGACGACTAGCATGTCACATGTGTCGGTTACGCTGAAAACAAGCCAAATCTGGGCAAGACGTTGGACCACACGGACAAAACGTGGACATCGGGCAAAAATCCACGACATCGTGGAAAACGGCTCGAGATCGTGGAAAACATGACTGGCATCTCCGGTGTGACGGTTACACCGAAAATAGGCCAAATATGGCCTAGACGTTGGACCGAACGGCCAAAACATGGACATCGGGAAAAAAATACACGACATCGTGGAAAACACGACTAGCGTGTCGTGTGTGACGGTTACACCGAAAATAGGCAGAATCTAGGCGAGACGTTGGACCGAACGGCCAATACATGGACACCGGTAAAAAACCACGACATCATGGAAAACACGACTAGCGTCTCCCGTGTGACGGTTACACCGAAAACATGCCGAATCTGGGCGAGACGTTGGACCGAATGGCCAAAACGTAAAACCGGGAAAAAAATCCACGACATCAGACTTCCCGAAATCGTGGAAACTGAGAAAAAATTCACGACATCATGGAAAACACGACTAGCGTCTCCCGTGTGATGGTAACACCGAAAACAGGCCAAATCTGGGCGAGAAGTTGAACCAAATGGCCAAAACGTGGAAACCGAGAAAAAATCTACGACATCGTGGAAAACACGACTAGCGTCTCCTGTGTGTCGGTAACACCGAAAACAGGCCAAATCTAGGCTAGACATTGAACCGAATGGCGAAAACGTGGAAACCGAGAAAAAATCCACGATATCATAGAAAACACGACTAGCGTCCCTCGTTCGATGGTTACACCGAAAACATGCCAAATCTGGGCGAGACATTGGACTGAATGGCCAAAACGTGGAAACCGGCTAAAAATCAACGACATCGTGGAAAATGACCCGACATCATGGAAACCACAACTAGCGTCTCATGTGTGTTGGTCACGCTGAAAACATGCCAAATCTGGGCGGGACGTTGAACCGAATGGCCAAAACGTGGAAACCAGGAAAAATCCACGACATCGTGAAAAACACGACTAGCGTCCCCCGTGTGATGGTAACACCAAAAACAGGCCAAATCTGGGCGAGATGTTGGACCGAACGGCCAAAACATGGACACCAGGAAAAAATCTACGACATCGTGGAAAACACGACTAGCGTCTCCCGTCTGATGGTTACACCGAAAACATGCCAAATCTGGGCGAGACGCTGGACCGAACGGCCAAAACATGGACAATGGGCAAAAATCCACGACATCGTGGAAAACGGCCCAACATCGTGGAAAACACGACTAGCGTCTCCCGTGCGTCGGTTTCGCTGAAAACATGTCAAATCTGGGCTAGACGTTGAACCGAACAGCCAAAATGTGGAAACAGTGAAAAATCCACGACATCGTGGAAAACACGACTAGTATCTCCCGTGTGACGGTTACACCGAAAATAGGCCAAATATGGGCGAGACGTTGGACCAAATGGCCAAAACGTGGACACCTGGAAAAAAATCCATGACATCGTGGAAAACATGATTAGTGTCTCCTGTGTGACGGTTACACATGAAAACAGAACAAATCTTGGCGAGACGTTGGAACAAACAGCCAGAATGTGAAAACCGGGAAAAATCCATGACATCGTGGAAAACACAAATAGCGTCTCCCGTGCGACGGTTACGCCGAAAACATGCCAAATCTGGGCGAAACATTGGACCAAACGACCAAAACATGGAAACCGGCCAACAATCCACGACATCATGGAAAACGGCCCGACATCGTGGAAAAGACGACTAGCATCTCACATGTGTCGGTTACGCTGAAAACAAGCCAAATCTGGGCAAGACGATGGATCACATGGACAAAACATGGACATCGGGCAAAAATCCACGACATCGTGGAAAACGGCTTGAGATCGTGGAAAACATGACTGGCATCTCCGGTGTGACGGTTACACCGAAAATAGGCCAAATATGGGCTAGACGTTGGACCGAACGGCCAAAACATGGACATCGGGAAAAAATACACGACATCGTGGAAAACACGACTAGCATGTCATGTGTGACGGATACACCGAAAATAGGCAGAATCTAGGCGAGACGGGTGGACCGAACGGCCAATACATGGACACCGGTAAAAAATCCACGACATCATGGAAAACACGACTAGCATCTCCCGTGTGACGGTTACACCGAAAACATGCCAAATCTGGGCGAGACGTTGGACCGAATAGCCAAAACGTAAACACCGGGAAAAAATCCACGACATCAAACTGCCCGAAATCGTGGAAACCGAGAAAAAATTCACGACATCATGGAAAACACGACTAACGTCTCCCGTGTGATGGTAACACCGAAAACAGGCCAAATCTGGGCGAGTGATGTCTACGCACTTCTATTCTTGTAGACAGTTGTTGGGCCTCCAAGTGCAGAGGTTTGTACAACAGCAGCAAGTTTTCCCTTAAGTGATCACCCAAGGTTTATCGAACTCAGGGAGGAAGTGGTTAAAGGTATCCCCTCTCAAGCAACCCTGCAATCAAGATACAAGAAGTCTTTTGTGTCCCCAACACACCCAATACACTTGTCAGGTGTATAGGTGCACTAGTTCGGCGAAGAGATAGTGAAATACAAGTGGTATGGATATAAAACAACATTGTGAGAAAATAGATTGATGGCGTGGAAGAGACTAAAGACAAACTGAAATAAAGATGGAAGCATGCAAACAGGTAACAGATCTAATAGCAAACGGTGTATCAATGCTTAAAAACAAGGCCTAGGGATCATACTTTCACTAGTGAACACTCTCTCATAAATATATCCTCTCTTTATGATACTACTCTTAACTACTCTCCGGTTGAACAATCCAATCGTTGGTAGGGCTATAATAGCACACCTCAAAGTAAGCCTTTCCCATCTAGAAAACCCCACACTGTCACCTTGAGTACTAGATGAGTCCAAAAAACACCACAATTTCATAAAGACATCCAACTCCAAATATAACTCATACCAAGTATTTGTAATCTCTACCTAAGTGCCACCATGGTGTGCCCACTGTCACTTTCACACACATGGGAGAGCAGAGATTCATTAAAGCACTTGAGTAGCAAGGTATATCTATAGATTACAAGCTCATGATCTCAATAAGATCATGCATAGAGAGAGAGATGAACACATAGCTACCGGTAGAACCCTTAGCCTCGAGAGAGAACTACTCCCTCCTCATCATGGGAATCAGCAACGGTGATGGAGATGGCGGTGGAGATCGATGGAGATGGCTCCAGGGGCACTTCTCCGTCCCGGCAGGGTGCCGGAATAGAGACTTTATATCCCCCGAATCTCCCCTGCGGTGGCGGCGGCGCTGCGGAACTTTTCGTGGCTAGAGGCTTGATGATCTAGGGTTTTGGTATCGGGAGGCTTCTTATAGGCAAGAGGGCAAGGTCGGTGGGCGGCCAGGGGGCTCACACCACCTGGTGGCGCGGCCAGGGCCAGCCCATGCCACCACATGGTGTGGCCGCCCTGTGGCCCCTCTCCGTCTCGTCTTCTGGCTCCGTGAATCTTCCGGAAAAATAGGCACTTTGGCTTTTGTCCCGTCCAATTCCAAGAATATTCATTTTCTGACTTTTCTGGAACCAAAAACAACAAAAAATAGGCAGCTGGCACTATGGCTCTTGTTAATAGGTTAGTCCAAGAAATCATAATAAAGGTACTCCAAAGTTGGAACAAAACACAAGAAAGTGGATAAAACCAAGCATGGAACATCAAAAATTATAGATACATTTGCAATGTATCAACATCCCCAAGCTTAACTCCTGCTCGTCCTCGAGTAGGTAAGTGATAAAAAGAAATAATTTTTGAGGTGACATGCACTATCAAAACTTGATCAAAGTATTTGCAAAACTCAAAGCTAGGAGCATAGTACTTCAACCATAACATGAAAGACAAAGTTCTAGCAATAAGCAAAGAAACTATGATACAACATGAAAAGGCACAAACAAAAGATTCATGAATAACATGCTTTGCAAGAGGTTTGTTTGTTTCACATAAAGAAAACATAGCATAAAAGTATTCAGCTTGTCCCTCAATAGAGTAGCAAATATAAATGCATAGGACACCTTCAAAGTTCATAAGAGTGACTAGATACAAATAGTTTAAAACAAGCAATAACAAGTTATGCATCAATCAACTAGTCTTGGGACAATGCACATAGAACTAAGAATGGCCACTATGCTCTCAAAGTAGGTGCATAAAGGTAGAAGGTGGAGACTCAATATATATAGTGGAAGAAAGGCCTTTGTAAAAGGAAGTAGGGATTCAAGTCTCATAAAGAGCTTCCAAAAATTATGGTACTTGTAGTTTTCAGCTCTCATTGCCCCTATCATAAGCATCTTGAAGGTGATTAAGGTTAAAGTGACACAACTAAGAGGATATGCTTGACAAGTTATAAACCGAAATCTCATGCCCCTTACGAAGACCGATCCTCATGCTACTCAACTTTAGTCACGAGTAAGCTCTTGTCATTGCAAGTACATGTGTATCATTAAGAACCGCCAACGGGGTACCCCTTGCACATGATACGGGAGCTTTCCCATAATCAAAATGACAAGGCAAGCAGACAATGAGCATCTCAGCGATCTTTTTATTTGCTATTTGCATAGGTTTTTATTGAGGATGCTTCATAGAGTGTTCATTATGGTGATGCTGCAAGTTTCCACCATGATTAGGCATGGCTTAGGCTAGCGGCCCAGGCGTTTCTCTAACACACATACAAACTCCATGATCTTACAAGTTCCACTTTTATTTCACACCGCCGAGATCCATAAGAAAAAGAACATAATGTCAACGGGGTACAAAGAACAAGTGCAATGTTGAAAACGTTCCCCATGAAACATGGTTCTGCTAATTTCAACTTATAAAGCGCAAGCATATACGCAACAAAGAAGGACCCAATGGTTCAAGTTTATTAGAGGCAAAAAGTAAAGTGTGTCATCAAGTTCGTGAGTGCTTTAATCACTAGTTTTCTCATAACAAGTGAAAGGTAAACAAAAGCATGAATATACTTGGAATAGCATAAGCTAGTAGGTAGGTATGGTGGACTCTTTGGAAAAACTTGGTTTAGGGAGTTGGATGCATGAGTGGAACTCATACTTTGTTGTGGAGGCTAGCAAAAGACTGGGAGCGACAAACTAAGAGAGCAATAATGGCCATAATCATGCAGAGCGACAAAACATCATTGATCAAAGCATAAAGTGATACTACAAGTTGAAAACTAAAGGATCATAAAGGCTATGGTGACTTGAGATAGTCATAACATGGTGTGAGCATGTGCCAAGTCAACCCAAATAAAGCATCAAAGGAGAATACCACTATACTATGCTTTAATATGCTAAAACAACGCATGATTCATTCAAGGCACATTAAACAATATTAATTGTTTATAACAAGCCATGCTACAGCAAAGAATACTAAGCATAAAGCCAAAACAATATCAAGCATGGCATGACAAAGCATAGGCCACAGTCAAAAACGAGCTCTTTTTACCACATAAGTATGAACTTTCCTACTCTTTTCCAAACCAAACCAAACTATTTGCAAACCAATGTATGAAAGAGGGGGTCCAACCAATTTATTCAGAAAAACTAAGCAAACCAAGCAAACTAAAAACGAAAACGAAAACGAAAAAGAAGACGCTCCAAGAAAAACACAACTATGCATGAAACAATAAAAATGAAGCGTTTGGAAGAAACCTGTGATTTTTATTGATGAAGAAGGGGATGCCTTGGGTATCCCCAAGCTTTGACGCTTGTACTTCTTGGATGTTTCCTGGGGTGACACGCGTGGCATCCCCAAGCTTGAGCTTTTGTACATCCTTCATCTCATTACTCATTCCTTCCATACACCTGAAAATTTTCCTTCATACAAAACTTCACACAATCTCATTAGCAACATTAGTGCACTTAAGATAAATAAGTCTCAAGGTTCAGTTTTAGCACCAAATAAACGTCCATTAGAACACTAGATACTGTAGAACTTCCCTCAAAAAGCTCAATTCCCCAAAGGAACTCAAGAAGGAACTAACAAGAAACAAATGCAGAAAAATGGCAGAAATCTGTCAAAACAGACCAGCAGGTAAAGACGAATTTTTTCGAAGACCGTCTGTTTCTCAAATCAAAAAGTGTTGAACTAACAAAAGTTAGATAATAACCTTGGGCAGAAGAAAAAAATATTACATCTTAATCCGACGTACCGAGATCTCTCAGGAATTTTTACGGTGAAGCACAGAAATCTGTTTCAGGACAGCAACTTTCCCAATCATTACTTCACTCTCATCAGAGGTTACTCTTGGCACAAAAAGCAAATAAAAAGGATAAGGAGAGGTTATTACAGAGGTAATAACTTCCAAGACTCAACTAAAACTCTTGGGTTATCTCTCAACAAGTACTTTTCTTTAACGCCTTTTAGTGAGGCATAAGAAGCAAAGAAAGAATCAAATGTTCTCAAATGAAGAAGCATTAAGATCAATACCAGAATTATTTTCAACAAGGCAAGGTATATCATCCGCTTGCGATACTCACACCCCTATGATATTTGCTTTTGATGATTTGTGTGTGGCATCCAGCATATTGAACAACTGTTCTTTCCAATGGTTGGTTTGCACACATAATGATGTTGTTTTGGATATTCTTCCTCATGTGTTTTTGCCAAATTCTCCTAGATTTGCATCAAAGATGTTGACCAATATTTCAGTCCATTGCTTTGAGTGCCACACTAAGATGTTTTATGGAGTTTTTGAGTTCCCACATTTGGATGATGTTCAAACGATTTCCATGCACTTTGACCTTGCATCTGCATCCCGTTTGCTATACTTGAGTTGTGCTAATAGTGTTGTGAACAAGAATGGACATGCCATAAATGACATGCTCCTATATCACACACGAACATATTTTGCTTGGTCTTTGTTGTGTGAAGGTACAATTCCTTCCGCGTCAACCTCTATGGACAAAGAGTTGACAAGACGAACCGTAGAGAGGTACCTATGGCTTCTCCTCAACGAGCTATCTCTACATCATAAGGTGACTTCACTCTACTTGAGGACTCATACTATAATCTTCATGAATTGGCTATGCTTTGAGTGTTGCTTCGCTTTTGTGGTGAGCTTTGTAGGCTTCATTGAAGGTGAAGGAACATTGAGGTGTTGTCAATTCAATCTTCCCGAGGACGACTATATGGTGAACCCCAAGATCAAGAAGGTCTCTCGACATCTTCTACTTTGTGATGAGCATGCAGAGTCGAGGACGACTCTTTTTGAAGGGAGGGGAGATGATGTAGCCCGACCTTCGGTCGTTACCACATCATGGTCTCCAACTTATGCCAAGTCGTCATGGACTCCAAAGGTGAATCCGTTCCTCTATGCGAGCCCACGTCCTACCCTTTTGAATGGTATACTACTTCATACTCTGTCCCATATCCATGATAGGTTCACACCAACAAGTACGGAGGCATGGGAGGAAGCCTGGAGCACCAAGCACGGCAAGACGAAGGCTTGGAAGAGAAGACGGAAGAAGCAGTAGCTGGAGCACCGGAGTCTCCGGCCACACCGGAGTCTTTCGGCCTAAAGACACCAGAGTCTCCGGCCTGCAGACCCCGGAGTCTCCGGACCCATCTCCGGACCGACCCCCCAGATCGAGCTGAGGACAGTCTGTCTGCCACTCCGGAGGCGACACCGGAGGCGACACCGGAGACAGACCGGAGTCTCCGGCCTAGACCGGAGTCTCCGGACCCCACACCAGAGTCTCCCGCCTGAGCGTGTGGGCCCGCGCACCGTCAGATGGGCCTTTGGCCCATGTACCCCTTAGTCCGCCCAAACTTTACCCTTTTATTCCTAAAGTACCCTTGAACTAGTGGCTGGCCTATATATAGTGCCCCCACCCCCTCATGTAACCCTAGGCATAGATGATAGACTAAAGAAAACCCCCCTTTGTGGAATCTCTAGTTTTGCCTCATCCCCTTCTACCAAAGGGGATCGACTATCGTCACCACCTCGTTGGAGTTTGCATCGCGCCTCCATCGTTGTACAAGGCCTTGGCATCGGTGTCCCTTTGCCAAGACGTCAAGACCCTCTCCAAGGTGTTCTTCCCTCTCCGCGTGGGATCGAGGGAGCACGTTGACCGATCTTTCCTTGCGAGGATTCTATCGGACCAGTGGCCACCGGTGAGAGCAATCGCCCTTGTATCGTGTGTGTTTTGCGTGTGTTCATCGTGTTCTTCGTGAGGTGTGCGTCTACTTCCGCTACCTTCTCCCTTTCCCCTCGCTTTCCCATCGATTTGACCACGAGATCCGTGAAGATCGGGCCACCCACGGGGTTACCCCATAACACTAATAGTATAGCAATTATTAATATCATCATTTTCAGAATTGGTACCAAAGAGATTTTCAATATCAAAAGAACTGTGATTTCCCAATCATGATCACTACTATAGGTAACAGGCATAGGAACATCATCGAGTTCAGACTCATCAAAAACTATAATAGGAGCAACATGCTTAGGGGAAAATACCGTTTCCTCTCTCCTTTTACTCCTCCTTTTCTTCTTTATCTTCTTCTCTTTAGGAGGGAGAGGCTTGAAAGTAAACTTCTCCATATACCTTGGTTCATTGCTAGAGACAATAGAAGAAACTTTGGAGGATTCCTTCTTTTCATTAATAAGATCAAAACACATATTAGTCCTATCATATTTTGGTAAAATCTCATCTTCTATAATATTTTGTATGTAAGTATTTGTGTGACAATTATCAACACAATAAATATGACAACCATGCAGGACACTATTCATATCAAAAGCACCCATATCTACCAAAGAAGTTTTTCTTGATAACTCTTCACACCCCAAAAATAATGTAAGTTCATCATGCTGATTAGGAGTGATCATGTCATCACAATACAAACTTGCAGTACTCATTGGATTAGAAGGGCTATTATTATGGCCTGAGCATTGGAAATTGAAATGACCCACTTCAAAGCAAAGTTCACAAATAAAAGGATAGAGGGCACAAACCCTTTTACCAAGATCATTTAGAGCCCTATACCACATTCTAGTTTTTTCATTCATGTGGGTGATACAATATTCTTCTTCAATTTGATTATTCTCACAAGGCCTATGTATTCCACAAAAATTAACATGCTTATAAGAAATAGTACTTTCAGAGGTTTGAGCATGTTTATTGCTATCATTAATAAAAAATTCATTTCCATGCAAGTGTCTTTAAAAGGCTCATGATACATGTCCCACTTTTCTTTAGGAGCATTAATATGAGAAGCAAAGGATATAAAACAATCAATAAGAATTTGAGGATCAAGACCATATTTAGCACTAAGCTCTTGAAAATCAGTAGTTTCAGCGAAAGACTTAATGCAATCATACTCATAGTTTATACCCGGTTCTTTACCCTTGTTGTTATCCCAATCTTCGGTATTGCTTTGAATTATTTCAAGAAGATCCCACTTAGCTTTGACCTCCTTACTCGTGAAGTATCTAGATAGTCCTTGTAATGTCCTGAAATAATTCCATAGAAATTATTAATAACAATATTACGGGGGAGCTCATGAATGGGACATTTGATCATTAGTGACTTCAATCTCCCCCATGCTTGGGCAATACTTTCTCCATCATGAGGATGAAAATTATAAATATAATTCCTATCTTTATAAATTTCATGAGGAGGATAAAATTTAGAGTAAAAGAGAGATTCCAGTTCCTTCCACTCCAAATGATGAGGATAATCTAGTAGCTCATACCACTCCCTTGCTTTGCCCTTAAGTGAAAAAGAGAATAACTTCTTCTTGACGTGATCTGTTGTAATACCTGCACACTTGAACAACCCGCATAATTCGTGTATAAAGAGCAAATGATCACCGGGATGGACAGTTCCATCTCCAAAATAGTAGTTATCCATAACACGATCAATAATTTTTATAGGTATTTTAAAAGGGATGCTTTCAGTGTGTGGATTTAAAATATCACAAGTATCATTAGAGCAAATTTTCTTCGTTAAAACTGGGGAACAAAGAGATCATTTTCATAAGAACCAACTTCCCCAAGCTTAGACGTTTCCATAGCATTAGTAACAAAGGTGTTCAAAAGATTCATACTAATAACATTGCTATTAGCATGCAAAGAAAGTTCCATGGGTTTTTTAATTTTCTCTTCAAACACTTCATGTCCTAACTCAAGATAAATAATATAAAGCTCTCTAATTTTGTTGTTGTTTTCCATTAAGCCTAACTAGTGAAAAGAAGAAACAAAAAGACAAAATTGCAGAATCTAAAGGAAATAACTTCGACCACTCGCACCGGAGGATGTGCGTACCTTTTACCTTACCTCCCCGGCAACGGCGCCAGAAAATAGCTTGATGTCTACGCACTTCTATTATTGTAGAAAGTTGTTGGGCCTCCAAGTGCAGAGGTTTGTAGAACATCAGCAAGTTTTCCCTTAAGTGGATCACCCAAGGTTAATCGAACTCAGGGAGGAAGTGGTCAAAGGTATCCCCTCTCAAGCAACCCTGCAATCAAGATACAAGAAGTCTCTTGTGTCCCCAACACACCCAATACACTTCTCAGGTGTATAGGTGCACTAGTTCGGCGAAGAGATAGTGAAATACAAGTGGTATGGATATAAAACAACGTTGCGAGAAAATAGATTGATGGCGTGGAAGAGACTAAAGACAAAATGAAATAAAGATGGAAGCAAGCAAACATGTAACAGATATAATATCAAACGGTGTATCAATGCTTAGAAACAAGGCCTAGGGATCATACTTTCACTAGTGAACACTCTCTCATAAATATATCCTCTCTTTATGATACTACTCTTAACTACTCTCCGGTTGAACACTCCAATCGTTGGTAGGGCTATAATAGCACACCTCAAAGTAAGCCTTTCCCATCTAGAAAACCCCACACTGTCACCTTGAGTACTATATGAGTCCAACAAACACCATAATTTCATAAAGACATCCAACTCCAAATATAACTCATAACAAGTATTTGTAATCTCTAGCCTAAGTACCACCATGGTGTGTCCGCTGTCACTTTCACACACATGGGGAGAGCATAGATTCATTAAAGCACTTGAGTAGCAAGGTAGATCTATAGATTACAAGCTCATGATCTCAATTAGATCATGCATAGAGAGAGATGAACACATAGCTACCGGTAGAACCCTTAGCCTCGAGAGAGAACTACTCCCTCCTCATCATGGGAATCAGCAACGGTGATGGAGATGGCGGTGGAGATCGATGGAGATGGCTCCGGGGGCACTTCCCCGTCCCGGCAGGGTGCCGGAACAGGGACTTTCTGTCCCCCGAATCTCCCCTTCGGTGGTGGCGGCGCTGCGGAACTTTTCGTGACTAGAGGCTTGATGATCTAGGGTTTTGGTATCAGGAGGCTTCTTATAGGCCAGAGGGCAAGGTCGGTGGGCGGCCAGGGGGCCCACACCACCTAGTGGCACTGCCAGGGCCAGCCCGCGCCACCACATGGTGTGGCTGCCCTGTGGCCCCTCTCCGTCTCGTCTTCTGGCTCCGTGAGTCTTCCGGAAAAATAGGCACTTTGACTTTTGTTGCATCCAATTCCGAGAATATTCATTTTCTAACTTTTCTGGAACCAAAAACAATAGAAAACAGGCAGCTGGCACTGTGGCTCTTGTTAATAGGTTAGTCCAAAAAATCATAATAAAAGTACTCCAAAGTTGGAACAAAACACAAGAAAGTGGATAAAACCAACCATGGAACATCAAAAATTATAGATACATTTGCAATTTATCAGCGAGACGTTGAACCGAATGGCCAAAACGTGGAAACCGAGAAAAAATCCACGGCATCGTGGAAAATACGACTAGTTTGTCCCGTGTGACGGTAACACCGAAAACATGCCAAATCTGGGCGAGACGTTGGACCGAACGGCGAAAACGTGGACACCTGGAAAAATTCCACGATATCGTGGAAAACACGACTAGCGTCCCCCGTTTGACGGTTACACCGAAAACATGCCAAATCTGGGCGAGACGTTGGACCGAATGGCCAAAACATGGAAACTGGGAAAAAATCAACGACATCGTGGAAAACGACCCGACATCATGGAAAACACAACTAGCATCTAATGTGTGTCGGTTACGCTGAAAACATGCCAAATCTGGGCAAGACGTTGAACCGAACCGCCAAAACGTGGAAACCAGGAAAAATCCACGACATCGTGGAAAACACGACTAGCGTCCCCCGTGTGATGGTAACACCAAAAACCGGCCAAATCTGGGCGAGAGGTTGGACCGAACGGCCAAAACATGGACACCGAGAAAAAATCCACGACATCGTGGAAAACACGACTAGCGTCTCCCGTGTGACGGTTACACCGAAAACATGCCAAATCTGGGCGAGACGTTGGACCGAACGGCCGAAACATGGACATCGGGAAAAAATCCACGACATCGTGGAAAACGGCCCAACATCGTGGAAAACACGACTAGCGTCTCCCGTGTGTCGGTTTCGCTGAAAACATGTCAAATCTGGGCAAGACGTTGAACCGAACGGCCAAAACGTGGAAACAGGGAAAAATCCACAACATCGTGGAAAACACGCCTAGTGTCTCCCATGTGACGGTTACACAGAAAACAGGCCAAATATGGGCGAGACGTTGGTCCGAATGGCCAAAACATGGACACCTGGAAAAAAATCCACGATATCGTGGAAAACATGACTAGTGTTTCCCGTGTGACGGTTACACCGAAAACATAACAAATCTTGGCGAGACGTTGGAACGAACGGCCAAAATGTGAAAACCGGGAAAAATTCACGACATCATGGAAAACACAAATAGCGTCTCCCGTCTGACGGTTACACCGAAAACAAGCCAAATCTGGGCAAAACATTGGACCGAACGGCCAAAACATGGAAACCAGCCAAAAATCCACGACATCATAGAAAACGGCCCGACATCGTGGAAAACACGACTAGCATCTCACATGTGTCGGTTACGCTGAAAACAAGCCAAATCTGGGCGAGACGTTGGACCACACGGACAAAACGTCGACACCGGGCAAAAATCCACGACATCGTGGATAACGGCGCGAGACCGTGGAAAACACGACTGGCATCTCCCGTGTGAGGGTTACACCGAAAATAGGCTAAACATGGGCTAGATGATGGACCGAACGGCCAAAACATGGACATTGGGAAAAAATACAAGACATCGTGGAAAACACGACTAGCGTCTCATGTGTGACGGTTACACCGAAAAAAGGCAGAATCTGGGCAAGACGTTGGACCGAACGGCCAAAACATGGACACCGGTAAAAAATCCACGACATCATGGAAAACACGACTAGCGTCTCCCGTGTGACGGTTACATCGAAAACATGCCAAATCTGGGCGAGTCATTGGACTGAATGGGCAAAACGTAAACATCGGGCAAAAATCCACGACATCAAATGGCCCGACATCGTGGAAACCGAGAAAAAAACCACGAAATCATGGAAAACACGAATTCCGTCTCTCGTGTGACGGTAACACCCAAAACTGGCCTAATCTGGGCGAGAAGTTGAACCGAATGGCCAAAATGTGGAAACCAAGAAAAAAATCCACGACATCATGGAAAATACGACTAGCGTCTCCCGTGTATCGGTAACACCGAAAACAGGCCAAATCTGGGCGAGACGTTGAACCAAATGGCCAAAACGTGGAAACCGAGAAAAAATCCACGGCATCATGGAAAACACGACTAGTTTCTCCCGTGTGACGGTAACACCGAAAACATGCTAAATCTGGGCGAGACGTTGGACCGAACGACGAAAACATGGACACCGGGAAAAAATCCACGATATCGTGGAAAACACGACTAGCGTCCCCCGTTTAACGGTTACATCGAAAATATGCCAAATCTGGGCGAGACGTTGGACCGAACGGCCAAAACATAGAAACTGGGAAAAAATCAACGACATCATGGAAAACACAACTAGCGTCTCATGTGTGTCGGTTCCACTGAAAACATGCCAAATCTGGGCGAGACGTTAAACCGAACGGCCAAAACGTGGAAACCAGGAAAAATCCACGACATCATGGAAAACACGACTAGCGTCCCCTATGTGATGGTAACACCAAAAATAGGCCAAATCTGGGCGAGACGTTGGACCGAACGGCCAAAACATGGATACCGGGAAAAAATCCACGACATCGTGGAAAACACGACTAGCGTGTCCCGTGTGATGGTTACACCGAAAACATGCCAAATCTGGGCGAGACGTTGGACCGAACGGCCAAAACATGGACACCGGGCAAAAATCCACGACATCATGGAAAACGGCCCGACATCGTGGAAAACACGACTAGCGTCTCCTGTGTGTCGGTTTCACAGAAAACATGTCAAATCTGGGCGAGACGTTGAACCAAACGGCCAAAACGTGGAAACAGGGAAAAATCCACGACATCGTGGAAAACACGACTAGTGTCTCCCATGTAACGGTTACACCGAAATCAAGCCAAATATGGGCGAGACATTGGACCGAATGGCCAAAACATGGACACTTTGAAAAAATCCACGACATCGTGGAAAACATGACTAGTGTTTCCTGTGTGACGGTTACACCGAAAACATAACAAATCCTGGCGACACATTGGAATGAACGGCCAAAATGTGAAATCCGGGAAAAATCCACGACATCGTGGAAAACACATATAGCGTCTCCCGTGTGACGGTTACACCGAAAACATGCCAAATCTGGGCGAAACATTGGACCGAACGGCCAAAACATGGAAACCGGCCAAAACTCGACGATATCATGGAAAACAGCCCTACATCGTGGAAAAGACGACTAGCATCTCACATGTGTCGGTTACGCTGAAAACAAGCCAAATCTAGACGAGACGTTGGACCACACGGACAAAACGTGGACACTGGGCAAAAATCCACGACAACGTGGAAAACGGCCCGAGATCATGGACAACACGACTGGCATCTACCGTGTGACGGTTACACCGAAAATAGGCCAAATATTGGCTAGACGTTGGACCGAACGGCCAAAACATAGTCATTGGGAAAAATACACGACTAGCATCTCCCGTGTGACGGTTACACCGAAAACAGGCAGAATCTAGGCGAGACGTTGGACCAAACGGCCAAAACATGGACACTGGTAAAAAATCCACGACATCATGAAAAACACGACTAGCGTCTCCCGTGTGACGGTTACACCGAAAATATGCCAAATTTGGGTGAGACGTTGGACCGAATGGCCAAAACATAAACATCGGGCAAAAATCCACGACATCAAATGGCCTGACATCATGGAAACCGAGAAAAAACACCACTAGCGTCTCCCGTGTGACGGTAACACTAAAAACATGCCAAATCTGGGCGAGAAGTTGAACTGAATGGCCAAAACGTGGAAACCGAGAAAAAATCCACGACATCGTGGAAAACACGACTAGCGTCTCCCGTGTGTCGGTAATACCGAAAACAGGCCAAATCTAGGCGAGACGTTGAACCAAATGGCCAAAACGTGGAAACCGAGAAAAAATCCACGGCATCATGCAAAACATGACTAGTTTCTCCCATGTGACGGTAACACCGAAAACAGGCCAAATCTGGGCGAGACGTTGGACCAAACAGCCAAAACGTGGACTCTAGGAAAAAATCCACGATATCGTGGAAAACACGACTAGCATCCCCCGTTTAACGGTTAGATCGAAAACATGCCAAATCTGGGCAAGACATTGGACCGAACGTCCATGTTGCGACCTCGGATCGTTAAAGATCCTAAGTCCCCGTGATTAACATGCTAGTCCCTGGATCATTAGCTAGCACTCACAGTCGATGAAATATCATGTAAAACACAAGTCTTTATTACACGAATAATCCATAGTATAATTATTACAACTTGCATAGCTTATACCTAGCTCAAATAAACAGCGGAAACTAAATAAAACTTGAGTCCATCCACCCCTCAGGCTAGCTGCGTGAAGACCCGCGATCCCTACGCACCTTTCAATCTTCGGATTCTACACATAAGACGTGCAGCCAACAAGCTGGGTCAATACTTTGAATGTATTGGCAAATTACACCAAGGAAGGAGCAAGACTAACTCTACATGCAAGGCTAAGAGTAGGCTCTGGGGTTCATTTGCGTAAAGCCAATTTTATCAGTGTAATAAAAAAAAAGAGGAAAGTTTTCCCTACTTTGTAAACTTTGATAAGTAGTATAGGGTTGAATGGAACACGTGGATATTACTCACCAAGTGCCCAATCAACCTAGCACTTGGATATTACGCACCAAGTTCCCAAAATCCCACCCAATGGCGATATTACTCACGCCCTGGGTTTTATAAAAACTTTAAGTTTGGAAAAGAGAGAGAGGAAGATCTTTCAGAGGCTCCATCCTTCAGATGCTCAATGTTGTTATGTCTCCGTGAACACGGCTGATCGATCAGATTGCAATACTCTCGAGAGGTTGTGCACTTTCCCCACAATCCACAATCAAGTCCTTTTACAGACAAGACCATGGCGAAGCCTTCCTTTAGTAGCCCCTCTACCAGCTGGATCCAACCGTGCCAAGAACCTCCAAATGTTGGTACCCCGGTGAGGTTTCCCACTAAGTACTAAGCCAAGACAGAGCCCATATGTATTGTGGTTGCACGGGAAGCTTCTGAATTCTAAAACATGGCAGACTTCTTTGATTCCTGGGCGGCCGTCCTCCACCAAAATCTCACTCGTTGTCCCGACAACCATTCCGCCCAGAAGAAAACTTATTTTTATTTTGAAGGGGTTTTGGAGAAGAAAAGTTCGCTCGAGAGAGCTATCATACTTAGAAAATTTTGAGTCTTTCGAACCCCCCAATGGTACTTAGTGTATATATAGCATAGCAAGCAATACTTAGCAAAAACAGGGGAACTTAATAGGATGGAAATTCCTAAGTATAGAGCTACTCATGGCATACTACAAAACCGCACTTGTAAAATAATACTAAGAAAATCTACCAAAAACCTACGCTTGCATACTACAGAATTTGAAGAGTAAAACATGCATAGTCAAAACCGGGACATAAATATGAACAAGTGGTGTAACTTGCCTTGATCCGAGTAGCAATCTACACAACAATACTCCTCAGCGCACTCCGAGCAATCTAACGAAACAAACATGGATTCAATCACGATTTGCACAAAACAAGTCACGAAGTCACTTATGCATGCATGCAACATGGTAATATGCAAGGGTGGATTTTATTTCGACCAAGGGTTTTAACTAGGGGTGTTGTTGAGTTGGGGATATCATTAGAATCGATTCCCCATAGATTTTAAGTATTTTGAGTTAAACCCTAATTAACCAGGCTTGAAACTAGATCTACAGCTCTACTTCTATCTCGAAACAGATCTAAACACCCTAAGCAAGATATGAAAATTTTCTACAGAAGGTATTGTCAAAACAAAACCAACGCAACAAGATTCAACTAAAACGGAGTTACGGATAATTTTCTAGGATTAAAATACTCTAATCTAAACTTTTAATTCTACTGCAAGATTGCTGTGGCAAAACAGTAATATTATTATAGATCTGTGTTCTACTCGAAAATATGAATCCAACGGTATATTATACGCAATTTTTGGACTATTATTCGAATTACTATGAATTTTACAAGATTTCAGCTATTTCTGCCTATAAAAAAAAGGGAAAAAGGGCCAGCGACGCGGCAACACGTGGCGCCACGTGAGTGGGCCAGCGGGGCGCGCGTGACACGACGCGGGGGCGACGCGGCATCGACGTGGCGCTGCCACGCGGCGCGACGCGGTTGGCCCGCGGGCGTTGGCGGATCTGGGCCGTTCGATCTAGATCCAACGGTCGGCGAGGGGGGGGGCGCTTACCGGTGGCGGCGACTGGCGGGCGGCGGCGCTCCTCCGGCGACGGTCGGCGGCGGCGGAGATGCTCCTCCGGCCCGACGAGCTAGACGACGGGAACCGGCTCCTCGTCGTGGTCGCGTTCCCGGGGGCGGCGGCGGGCTTCTCCTCCCGAGGCGACGGCGGGCGGCGGCTGCTGGCGGCGGACGGCGGCGCGCTCCGGCGAGCAATCCGGCGGCGCTCGGGGGGAGGCGGCGGAAAAAAAAAGGGCTAGGGTTGCTTGGGAGGCGTGCCCGGCTTATATAGGCGGAGACTTGGCGCGGACGTCGCGGAGTCCGCGCCGGAATCGGCGGCGGCGGTTGCGTGCTGGCGGCGACGGCGGGCGAGACCGAGCCGGACTCGGCGAGGAGTTGGCTGACAGGCGGCCCCCGCCTGTCAGCTACTGCGGGCGCGCGCGGGCGGCTGGCGGGCTGGCGGGCGCGGGCGGCTGGCGGGCTGGGCCGCTAGCGGCTGCGCGTCGCCCACCCGGCCGGGCGGACGGCAGATAGCCCTAGGCTGGCTCGGCCGGCCCAGTTAGTTTAGTTTTTTTATTCTTTTAATAATTTCTGAATTGCTATTTATTTGATAATTTTTGCAAACGGGCTCCGAATTAGACGAAATTGGTCACTAAAATTTTGTAAAAAAAAGAAGAGGGTTAGGATAGGATTGTAATATAACACTTTTGCAAAGGTTTTGGTGGTTAAAAAGGTTTTACCCCCTTTTGTCTATAAGTGGCTATGGGGTTTGAGAATTACCTGATGCAAATTTTTTTGATATATGATGCCATGATGCAATGATATGATGCATGCTTACTAGTAACATCTGAATCTACAAAATTTTGGGATGTTACAAACCTACCCCCCTTAAGAAGAATCTTGTCCCCGAGATTCAGGTTGGTTAGCAAATAGGTGTGGGTGTTCTTTCTTCAGATCTTCTTCACGTTCCCATGTGGCCTCTTCCTCGGAATAGTGATTCCATTGAACTTTGCAGAATATGATAGTCTTGGTACGAGTAACTCTCTCGGCTGTTTCCAGGATCCTGGTGGGTTTCTCCTCATAGGTGAGATCGTTATCCAATTGAACTTCTCCCAATGGAACTGTATCATTTAGTGGGGTTTCAGCCATTTCTGGGTGACACTTCTTTAGTTGCGACACATGGAAAACATCGTGAACTGTTAACATTTCGGGTAATTCCAACTGATAGGCAACTTCCCCTCTGTGACCCAAGATTTTGTAGGGCCCTATGAATCGGGGTGCTAACTTACCCTTGATTCCGAATCTCTTAACTCCTCGTAGTGGTGAAACTCGGAGATACGCACGGTCTCCCACTTCATAAGTCACATCCCTGCGCTTGGAATCAGCATAACTCTTTTGTCTGGATTGGGCTATCTTTAACCTGTCTTGAATCTGTCTCACCTTTTCTTCGGCATCCTTGATCGGTTCAGGTCCAAGCAGACTACGTTCTCCAACCCCACTCCATAGCAGCGGAGTCCTACACTTTCTGCCATATAGAACTTCAAACGGAGCCATCTTGATGCTAGTTTGGTAGCTGTTATTGTATGAGAATTCCGCATATGGCAAGTCATCATCCCAACTAGACCCATAGTCTAGCGCACAGGCTCTTAACATGTCCTCCAAGATCTGATTAACTCTTTCCGTTTGTCCATCTGTTTGTGGGTGGAAGGCAGAACTAAACTCTAGTCACGTCCCTAGAGACTCGTGTAGCTGTCGCCAAAACTTAGAGGTGAATTGTGTACCTCTATCAGAAAAAATCCCCTTGGGCACTCCGTGAAGACTTACGATTTTTGACATATAAATCTTGGCAAGTTTAGCACTTGTATAGGTGGTCTTGACGGGAATAAAGTGGGCCACCTTTGTGAAGTGGTCGACCACTACCCAGATGGAGTCATACCCAGATCGAGTCCGAGGTAGTCCTGTGATAAAATCCATGCCTACCTTGTCCCACTTCCATTCGGGCACAGGTAATGGCTGCAGTAGTCCTGCTGGTTTTTGGTGTTCGGCCTTAACTCTGTTGCATACGTCACACAAGGAGATATATTCAGCAATTTCTCTTTTCATGTTGTTCCACCAGAATCTATCCTTCACATCCATGTACATCTTTGTAGTACCGGGATGAATTGAGTATGGCGAATCGTGAGCTTCCTGAAAGATTAACTTCCTGATATCAGGGTCATCAGGAACACACAGACGCTTCTCATACCAAAGTGTTTCTTGCTCATCCGTGTGAAACCCTTTTGCTTTGCCCTTGCTTATATTAGCTCTTATTTCTTCCAACTCTTTGTCCCCCTTCTGGGCCTCTTTGATTTGGTCCAGAAGTGTTGGCACTATCTCCATAGTGGCTAAATATCCCTCCGGAACTATTTCCAACCTGAGGTCCTTGAATTGTTCACACAAATCGCTTGGAAGATCTCCCACGGTAAGCCCATTTACATAGACTTTCCGACTTAAGGCGTCAGCCAAAACGTTGGCCTTTCCAGGATGGTACTGCAGGTCCAATTCATAGTCCTTGATGAGCTCAAGCCATCTCCTTTTCCTCATATTTAATTCCTTTTGAGTGAAGATATACTTGAGACTCTTGTGATCCGTGAACACATCACAATTTTTGCCCATTAGGTAGTGTCTCCATACCTTGAGCGCATGCACAACTGATGCTAGTTCCAAATCGTGCGTGGGGTAGTTATTCTCATGGTTCTTAAGTTGCCGAGAGGCGTAAGACACTACTTGTCCTTCTTGCATCAGTACACTACCAAGTCCTTGCCGGGAAGCGTCGCAATAGACCTGGAAGTCCTTTTGGATGTCAGGGAGACACAAAACTGGTGCCATTACTAGACGCTTCTTTAATTCCTGAAAGCTTGCTTCACAGGCCTCGGTCCATTCGAACTTCTTCTCTTTCTCCAGCAACTCTGTCATAGGCTTTGCTATCTTGGAAAAGTTTTCAATGAATCTTCGGTAATACCCCGCAAGGCCCAGAAAACTCCTAATGTCGCCCACATTCTTAGGAGACTCCCATTCTGTCATGGAAGCTACCTTACTTGGGTCCACGGCAACTCCTTTAGCCGACATAATATGGCCAAGGAAACCCACTTCTTTCAACCAGAACTCACATTTGCTAAATTTAGCATATAACTTGTGTTCCCTTAACTTTTCCATGATTAGGCGCAGGTGCCTCTCATGTTCCTTCTTGTCCTTGGAGTATATGAGTATGTCATCAATGAATACTACAATAAACTTATCCAAGTACTCCATGAACACCTTGTTCATCATAGTCATGAAGTATGCTGGGGCATTGGTTAAGCCAAACGACATCACGATGTACTCATACAATCCGTATCTCGTGGTGAAGGCTGTCTTGGGTACATCCTATTCCCGGATCTTTAGCTGGAAATATCCTAACCGGAGATCAATCTTAGAGAACACACTAGCTCCCTTTAATTGGTCAAACAGGTCATTTATATTGGGTAGGGGGTACTTGTTCTTGATTGTTACTTCGTTCAATGACCGGTAGTCCACGACTAGTCTCTTGGTTTTATCCTTCTTCTCCACGAATAAGACAGGTGCTCCCCAAGATGACGCACTTGGTTGAATGAAGCCTTTGTCCAATTCCTCTCTAAGATGTTTCTTAAGTTCCTTCAAGTCATCCACATCCATCTTGTACGGTCTCTTGGCTATTGGTCCAGTACCTAGCATCAAGTCAATGAGAAACTCGATGTCACGGTCGGGCGGCATCCCTGGCAATTCTTCCGGAAACACATCTGGATACTCCTTCACGATTGGCACATCCTCCAAGCTAACCCCCTTAAGAGAGTTCACCAAACTTCCTTTGAGCGTGAAGGCTGACTTAAAGCGGATCCTATTCTTTTCCGGGGTCGTGAGTGCGATAGTCCTTTTGGCACAATGTATGACTCCCTCATACTCGGTCATCCAATTCATGCCCAATATTATGTCTAGGCCTTGTGATTCCAGAACGACTAGGCTGGTGGAAAAGGTGTGCGCCCCAATTCTTAGTTCTAACCCACGGCATCCAGAGTTTGCCACTATTTCTCCTCCAGGAGAACTTACCCTTAGGGGAGTACTAATAGTCTCCGTAGGTATCTTGCCTCTATCCACAAATACCCTTGATATGAATGAATGCGATACACCAGTGTCAAAAAGAACAACTGCAGGTGTGGAGTTAAGCTTGAACTTACCGATCACGCAGTCAGGTGCCTCACGAGCATCCTCCACGGAGACATGATTCACCGTGGCTTTGACGCACGGGTTCGACTTCTTCCCATTTCCATTACCATTGCTATGGTTGTGTCCGTTGCCGTTTCCATTGCCATTCCCATTCTTCGCCTTTTCGGGGCAAGTAGTTGCATAGTGCCCTGTCTTGTTACACTTGAAGCAAGTCACTTCACTCAGATCCTTCCCATTGCCATTTCCATTGCGGTGCTTATGGCCATTGTGGTTATGTCCTCCGTGACGATGACCATTGTGGTTGTGGCCATTATGGTTGTGGGGTGGGGGTGCCGAAGTGCGATGCTTCTGATATGGGGCAGAGTTGTGCTTGTGTGAGGTGGATTTTCTCTTCCGGTTCTCTATACTCCTTTGCTTTGCTTCAACTACAACTGCCCTGTCCAGAAGTTCCTGATAGCTATCAAACTTCAGAGCCACAAGCTGAATAGATATTTCATCATTAAGTCCCCTCAAGAACTCCTCCTGCCTCTTGGCATCAGTGGATACATCATCAGGTGCATAACGGGCCAGCTTGTTGAAAAGGTCCCCATACTCGAAGACAGAGCGGTGCAGTTGTTTCAAGTCGCGGAACTCACGTCTTTTAAGTGACATGACTCCCGCTGCTACGTGGTGAGTGCGAAAGGCTGCTTCAAACTGGTTCCAGGTGATAGCTTCAATATCAGGGTGGGTGACCTGGTAGTTATCCCACCATTCGGCAGCTGGTCCCTCAAGTTGGTGCGCGGCACAGCGCACCCTATCAGCTCCAACAACTTGGACGGTGTCTAACTTCTTGTTGATGGTGCGGAGCCAGTCGTCTGCCACAATTGGCTCAGCACTACTTGAGAAGGTTGGAGGGTTCAACCTCAGGAATCGTGTCAAGCGATCCTGTTGGGGCGGTGGAGGTGGCAGAGGCGGCGGGTTGTTGTTTTTGTTGTTTTGCATGTTTTGAGTGAGGAGTTGGATCAGCTGATTCTGAGAGTTCAGAAGTTCTGCTATCTCTGGGGGCATGTTGTTATTGTTGTTTCCACGTCTCGCCATCTGGAAGGTTTGAGAGGCAAGTTAAGAAAAGATAGAAAGTCTAAGGAATAAACTCCTACCCTTATGTAAACAAGAAAAACACACGAGAAAGGCAGGGCACACATAGCACAAAAAACCACACACTCAACCAAGTTTAACCAACCAATATAAGATTTTGGTACTCATTACAATCGCGAATAACGTTTGACTATAGAACTAAAGGTGGTCCAGCTACTCTACTCATCATCCACTTCCTCATCCTCAATGATGAAGCCTTCCTTTTCCAGTAGTGACTTGTATAGCTCCATGTCTCTTGTCGTGGCTTCAAGCTTCTCTTGAAGTTCCTTCATCTCCTATGGCTCCGGTGTCGCAGCTTTGAGTCTTCCTTGAAGTTCCTTCACCTCTTGCAGTTCCTGGGTAGTAGCTTCCAGCTTCGCTTGGAGTTCCTTCTTCTCCTTCTGTAGCATCTTGATCAAACTTGACCCCATAGTCACGGGCGTGATCTTCTCCTCCAAGCTCCTCTTAGCCGCTCGCAGGTCCTTTATCATGATGGCAAGGTTCTTGAACTCCATCTCGTTCTTTGCGAGCACTAGACTTTGCTCCCTAATCCTCTTGTTCTTATCTTGCACCCTCTTATCTTGATTAGCGAACCTCTTGTCTTGGGCGGTGAGTTCCCCTCCTAGGGACTTGATCTTCTCTTCCAGCTCTTCGATCTTCTCGTCCTTCTCCTTCACTTTGTGCTCTGATACCATCTGTTGCGACCTCGGATCGTTAAAGATCCTAAGTCCCCGTGATTAACATGCTAGTCCCTGGATCATTAGCTAGCACTCACAGTCGATGAAATATCATGTAAAACACAAGTCTTTATTACACGAATAATCCAGAGTATAATTATTACAACTTGCATAGCTTATAGCTAGCTCAAATAAACAGCGGAAACTAAATAAAACTTGAGTCCATCAACGCCTCCGGCTAGCTGCGTGAAGACCCGCGATCCCTACGCACCTTTCAATCTTCGGATTCTACACATAAGACGTGCAGCCAACAAGCTGGGTCAATACTTTGAATGTATTGGAAAATTACACCAAGGAAGGAGCAAGACTAACTCTACATGCAAGGCTAAGAGTAGGCTCTGGGGTTCATTTGCGTAAAGCCAATTTTATCAGTGTAATAAGAAAAGAGAGGAAAGTTTTCCCTACTTTGTAAACTTTGATAAGTAGTATATGGTTGAATGGAACACGTGGATATTACTCACCAAGTGCCCAATCAACCTAGCACTTGGATATTACGCACCAAGTTCCCAAAATCCCACCCAATGGCGATATTACTCACGCCCTGGGTTTTATAAAAACTTTAAGTTTGGAAAAGAGAGAGAGGAAGATCTTTCAGAGGCTCCATCCTTCAGATGCTCAATGTTGTTCTATCTCCGTGAACACGGCTGATCGATCAGATTGCAATACTCTCGAGAGGTTGTGCACTTTCCCCACAATCCACGATCAAGTCCTTTTACATACAAGACCATGGCGAAGCCTTCCCTTAGTAGCCCCTCTACCAGCTGGATCCAACCGTGCCAAGAACCTCCAAATGTTGGTACCCCGGTGAGGTTTCCCACTAAGTACTAAGCCAAGACAGACCCCATATGTATTGTGGTTGCACGAGAAGCTTCTGAATTCTGAAACATGGTAGACTTCTTTGATTCCTGGGCGGCCGTCCTCCACCAAAATCTCACTCGTTGTCCCGACAACCATTCCGCCCAGAAGAAAACTTAGTTTTATTTTGAAGGGGTTTTGGAGAAGAAAAGTTTGCTCGAGAGAGCTATCATACTTAGAAAATTTTGAGTCTTTTGAACCCCCCAACGGTACTTAGTGTATATATAGCATAGCAAGCAATACTTAGCAAAAACAAGGTAACCTAATAGGATGGAAATTCCTAAGTATAGAGCTACTCATGGCATACTACAAAACCGCACTTGTAAAAAAATACTAAGAAAATCTACCAAAAACCTACGCTTGCATACTACAGAATTTGAAGAGTAAAACATGCATAGTCAAAACTGGAACATAAATATGAACAAGTGGTGTAACTTGCCTTGATCCGAGCAGCAATCTAAACAACAATACTCCTGAGCGCACTCCAAGCAATCTAACGAAACAAACATGGATTCAATCACGATTTGCACAAAACAAGTCACGAAGTCACTTATGTATGCATGCAACATGGTAATATGCAAGGGTGGATTTGATTTCGACCAAGGATTTTAACCAGGGGTGTTGTTGAGTTGGGGATATCATTAGAATCGATTCCCCACAGATTTTAAGGATTTTGAGTTAAACCCTAATTAACCAGGCTTGAAACTAGATCTACAGCTCTACTTCTATCTCGAAATAGATCTAAACACCCTAAGCAAGATATGACAATTTTCTACAGAAGGTATTGTCAAAACAAAACCAACGCAACAAGAATCAACTAAAACAGAGTTACGGATAATTTTCTAGGATTAAAATACTGTAATCTAAACTTTTAATTCTACTGCAAGATTGCTGTGGCAAAACAGTAATATTATTGTAGATCTGTGTTCTACTCGAAAATATGAATCCAACGGTATATTATATGCAATTTTTGGACTATTATTCGAATTACTATGAATTTTACAAGATTTCAGCTATTTCTGCCTATAAAAAAAGGGAAAAAGGGCCAGCGACGCGGCGACACGTGTCACCACGTGAGTGGGCCAGCGGGGCGCGCGTGACGCGACGCGGGGGCGACGCAGCGTCGACGTGGCACTGCCACGTGGCGCGACGCGGTTGGCCCGCGGGCGTTGGCGGATCTGGGCCGTTGGATCTAGATCCAACGGTCGGCGAGGGGGGGCGGCGCTTACCGGCGGCGGCGACTGGCGGGCGGCGGCGCTCCTCCGGCGACGGTCGGCAGCGGCGGAGATGCTCCTCCAGCCCGGCGAGCTAGACGACGGGGACCGGCTCCTCGTCGCGGTCACGGTCCCGGGGGCGGCGGCGGGCTTCTCCTCCCGAGGCGACGGCGGGCGGCGGCTGCTGGCGGCGGACGGCGGCGCGCTCCGGCGAGCAATCCGGCGGCGCGCTCCGGCGAGCAATCCGGTGGCGCTCGGGGGGAGGCGGCAGAAAAAAAAGGGCTAGGGTTGCTTGGGAGGCGTGCCCGGCTTATATAGGTGGAGACTTGGCGCGGACATCACGGAGTCCGCGCCGGAATTGGCGGCGGCGGTTGCGCGCTGGCGGCGGCGGCGGGCGAGACCGAGCCGGACTCGGCGAGGAGTCGGCTGACAGGCGGGCCCTGCCTGTCAGCGGCTGCGGGCGCGCGCGGGCGGCTGGCGGGTAGGCGGGCGCGGGCGGCTGGCGGGCTGGGCCACTGGCGGCTGCGCGTCGCCCACCCGGCCGGGCGGGCGGCAGATAGCCCCGGGCTGGCTCGGCCGGCCCAATTAGTTTAGTTTTTTTATTCTTTTAATAATTTCTGAATTGCTATTTATTTGATAATTTTTGCAAACGGGCACCCAATTAGACGAAATTGGTCTCTAAAATTTTGTAAAAAAAAGAAGAGGGTTAGGATAGGATTATATATAACACTTTTGCAAAGGTTTTGGTCGTTAAAAAGGTTTTACCCCCTTTTGTCTATAAGTGACTATGGGGTTTGAGAATTACCTGATGCAAATTTTTTTGATATATGATGCCATGATGCAATGATATGATGCATGCTTACTAGTAACATCTGAATCTACAAAATTTTGGGATGTTACAGTCCAAAATGTAGAAACTGGGAAAAAATCAACGACATGTTGAAAACGACCCGACATCATGGAAAACACAACTAGCGTTGTCGTCGGATTAATGACAAGTACACCATGAGGGGGTCCTCGCGGCGTGCGGAAGAGAGGGGTGTGAGACATACGGTGTTCTCCGACGGTGAGCACACAAGTTTACCCAGGTTCGAATCCGCCGGCTTTGGACGGATCCTACTCCTGCTAGCAATCTAGTAATACGGCAGAGCCGGGATGGGTTACAAGGGTTCGCATGTGCGAGTTGAGATTGTAGACTGTTGAGTGTTGCCATAAAGGCTCTCCCTAGGACGGCTTATATAGATATCTGGCCTAGGGTTTACATGCGAGATCTATCCGGCTACGACTAAGAGTCGGTTACAGAGTACATCTTGAATTACAAGTAACACTATGGGCCTAACTCGGTAAGTCTTCTGGGCGTTCCTGTAGCCGGACTGAACTCCGTATTTTCTCCCTGACTGGGCCGCCCGTAAGCAAAGCTCTAACCCGAAGTGGGCCACCCTGGTCAGTGAGGAACTGTGAGGATATCCGGAAAGTATATCCCCAACAGCAGCCCCCGGAGGCCTCCAAGATCCAAAGTCGGATTTATCATCGTCTAGCTTGATCTTCGGCTTGCAGAATCTTGAAGGGTTCTTGAAACTTCACATCAAAAAATACGATCCGGGTCTTAAAAATAAGTCGGAGCTATCAACATGTTACTCGGATTCCCGGCTTGATTTTCAAACTAAGCCGGAACTTGGTCTCTGATGTCTCCTGACACTAGTCATGGTCAAGTCACATCATCTGACAAATATCCTGTTAGCACGACCGTTGGTGGGTCCGCCGTTCGCGGAACCGAGGCGCCGTTTCAATGCGTACGCGGAGATCGAGGTGACGTAATCATCGCGTCGGTCCTTCCCAGTTCCTTCCACGACGCATGGCGGTTACACAGTGTTCATTTGCACGAACCTTGGCGCAGTTAGGTGGATATAAGGGGTGAGGATTCTCCTTCTCCCATCTTCACATGTTCCCCTTGCCGTTTCTTCTCCTCCACCTCTCCCTTGCGCACAGAGCTCCCCTGCTACCCAAACTCCCAGCGCCGCCCATCTAAGGTCACCGGCGCACCGGAAGAATGGCTTCGTCCTCATCATCCAGCTTGGCTGCGGCAGCGGCGACGGCGGTGGCGGCAGCGGCAAAGAAGGAAAGCAATCGCGGGGTTTGGATCCCCTGCTTGTTGGACGACAAGAAGCTCCGTGGCGTGGAGGCTGAAGGTCTCCTCCACGCCGGCGACTGGCGGAGTGGTTCCGGCAAAACCATCCCCAACCCGCGCGCCGGCAAGCGGGTACACTTCGGCACCCACCTTGACAGAGGTTTGTCCTTTCCTCCCTCGAAATTCTTTTCCGAGGTGATAGATCACTATGGTGTTCAACTTCACCATCTTCCCGCCAACTCTATTTTAGAGATGAGCGCCTATGCGGCCTTGTGCGAGGGCTTTCTCGGCATTAGGCCAAGTCTTACTTTATTTCGGTACTACTTCCATGTCACGAGAAATTCTATCACCGCCGGTAATCCTTATATTACTGGTACAATTAGTTTTCTAGTTAGGCGTGAGCGTGCATATCCTAAGATTCTAGCTAGTGACTCGATCAAACAATGGCCAACCACTTTCTTTTACCATAAGGATGTTCCTGCTCCCGGCAAAGCCACTGCTTTGCCGGCTTTCATCAACGGAGCCGCCACGCCTCAATTATCTTGGGACGAGGCTGCTCCGGCTCTCAATGATGATCTGCTTCTTGCCAAGAGGCGGATCGAATATCAGATGAAACACAAAGGACTGAAGGGATCCGACTTGGTCCATTGTTGGGTGTCATGCCGGATCCAACCCCTCAAGTACCACGGGGACCGACTGATGCATTCCATCACAACATCCAAAAAAGATTCCCTTCTCATCAGCCCTAGACCCTATACGTCGCAAGGTTACATAAGACAGATTAAATGGCTGATAAGGGAGCGGATCGAGAGGAGGATCCCGGAGGTTTCTCTGGACATGCACACAGCGGAAAACCCTGTTGTGCCGATAAGCTTTTTTAACAATAAACCCTTTCTATGTGTTTCACCTTTAAATTGTTTCGCAATACTGAGATATTATCTTTCTTTTCAGCTTGCCGACCTCCTCGAGTCAAAACTTGCTCCACTCGAGGGATATCCTTCGGTGTTTTCTCAGGAGGCTGAATTGGTTCCACTGCCGGACATTATGCCCAAGAAGCGCAAAGCTCCGACAGTGGCTACTGGCACAAAGGAGGTGCCAGTTGTGAAGAGGTAACTTTCTGTACAACTTTCGCCTTTGTACCTTACTCGAATTTTCTTCCGGGATGTAATGTTTTCCATTCTATTACATTCTCAGAGCTATGCAGCTCATCAAGGGTAAGGGGAAGGGAACTTCTTTGAAGCGCTTGCGGTAGACAAAGCTGACCATAGCTTCTCCTGCCGTGGCTCCTCTAACTCCTACCCCTCAACCCTCTGCAACGCCGGTGGTTATTCCATCACCAGCTGTCACAGAAGATCCGGCTCCTCCAACAGAGCCAGCGATCCTTGAATCGCAAACTGACATCACCATGAGTGAGTCAGGTTTAGATAAGGGTGAACCCTTTTTGGGTAATGATCCCTCGGTAGAAATCTTCGCTGACAACCTCCTTAATAATCCGAGGCTTGCCAAACTTGGCTTGTCCCGGAAATCTGCGAAGGAGATCCAGCGGCTGGCCCGGCAATGCCTGGAGAAGAGAAATCTCTCTGCCAAGGAAGAAGCACAAGAGGCGGAAGACATCAAATACTCTGACCTTCTTGAACAAGTTCACCTTCGCGACGAGGGACTTAGAGCTGGTGTGCTTCCACCACCTTCGATTATTCCACTCACCCTCGCCGAGAAAGTTTCCACCGAGGTGACCATATGTCTGAGCAAGCTCACACATGAACATCATGTAAGTCGGAATTCTAACTCGCGTTTCTCTATTGTACTTTATATCATATCCTCTAGCTCCCAAGCATGAAGTAGGATATACAATCCGGGTTTATGCTTCCTTAGGATGCCAAAGAATGAACTAGTGTAGCCCCCAATGCTCGTGTTGATATTAGTAACAATATTAGCCCGAGTCTTCAGTAGACTTCTGACTCTGGGTATGCTGACTTACAGAAAGTTAATTCATATAACCAGGATTTGTTGAAGAATATCTGCAACAAGCAGGGAGAGATCAGGTCTCTCCGACTTGAAAATGTTGAGCTGAAGGTCTCCAAGGATGAGGCCGAAGGTAAACATTCCGAGACTCAAACCTTGTCCTGTATTTTCATAATTGATTTTTTTTGCTGAACTATTGTTCTTTTGTCTTACAGCACTGGTGAAATAGTCTTGTGCTATGATTGAAGAGGCCGAGAACCTCAAAACCTTGGTGGTGGAGAACAAAGAACTTCGCCAAGAGCTGGATAAGCTCAAGGTGGATCATGAGAAGACCATCGCTCAAATTCTCGAATCCTTCTCCATGGCAACTGACGAGCGTGATCGTAAGATTGCGGCTCAAGATCAGAAAATCCCGAACCTCAATAATGAGCTTTGCAGAGAGAAGGACCTTTCCGAAGGGCTCCGGGCTGAACTCCGGAGTCTTCGGGAAGAGAAGACCAAAGTTGACGACGTCATCTTCGGTATGTTCCATCTATCTGACTTGTCTATTTTCTTTGACTTCTTTCAATGTCGGATTTGCTTAGCTGTTTTGTGTATAGGTCCTCTGACCTTGACGGACTCCACCTCTGCCGAGCCTCGCACCCACCGGCTTACTCAAGTCGGTGATCTGCTTCATGACTTCTGCCAATCCCTTGAGGATATTGGCGAAGCTCTCAAGATTCTAGACATGCATAGCATGTCAGATTTTCAGGTGCGGGACAAGGCGAAGGAGATGCCGCAACTTTTCCAGGATTGGAACATGTCCTACGCGCGATCCACAGCGCAAAATGCTCTCACCATGGTCATGAGCCACCATGGAAGCATGGAGATCTGGCAAGTGACCAGAGGGTACTACAAGGTCAACGAAGACGGACAGGAGCAAGACATCAAGGCAATTATGGACTCCTGCGCCGGATATGGGTGTCATGTAGCTGACTTGACCTGCTACGACACTCCCTTCTTCACCCGCGTGGACACACCGCCTCCGCCTCCCGAAGAAGCAGAAGAAGTTTCCGATGATGACCACACCATGTTGGACGTGGACATCTATGAACGATATCAAGGCGATGTATCCAGCGAGCCGGCAGCTCCTTCCTCTCCTCCTACATCATAAATTACCAGAAAATGTATTATTCTGAAAAACATTATGGGTCTGTAATATATGCAGTATGATACTTTTGCTAGTGCCAAGTTTTAATCTATTCAGCACTTTTGACTTTAAATTTTTGTGTGCCTGAAATGTTGGCATAAGCACTTATACTTTTTCGTCTATACTTATCGTCTATCTGGCTTTCCGCCTCGTCCCTTTCGTGAGCCGGCTAAACCTTCTGCACGGAAACTTTGCCGAGCAACGGAGCTCAATTGCTAAACTAGTTTAAACTTGGAATCAAAGCCGGCTTCCAGTACCAACAATTCACTACTCGAAAAATGCCTGCATCCAGCAATCAGACAAATAACCAAAGTATAGACTAGAAACTTTAGAGTTATACCCAAAGGTGGCATTTTTAGAATCGGAAACCTAAACCAGAACAAACATGAGCATAAAGTACTTTCAAGTATTCTGGGATTTTCGACTATGACATGATCATTCGGAAATAAGATGGTAAAAACTTCTCAGAAAAAACTTGAGGCAACCAAGACTTTTATTTCTCATAGAACATGTACATATATATGATTACAAAGAAGGATAAACTAAGAATAAAAGGGATGTAGCTGAGCAATATTCCATAGTCTTCCTAACTCATCCGGATTTGTACTGCCTGTAGCTCTCTTTCTCTTCTTAGTAGCAGGTCTTTTTTTTGACTGGCCTCATGTCAGTTAAGTTGATGAGGACATCCCTACAATTACACCTACCCCAATGACTACTGAAGATGCTACAACTGTTGCAAGAAAGGATCAGTCCAATGAGATTAGAATTGGACCTATTACAAGAGCTCGTGCTAAGCTACTAGAACAACAGGTGAATTTACTCCTAAACGAATCTGGTACTTTGATTGATGAGAACTTTATACTGCCTAAGTCTATGCATTTATGTATGATCAGGTTCATTGGAGAAACAAGCATGGCGCGAGGAGGAGAAGGGCTACAAGAGAAGCCCGACATGATGATCGCCCAAGGATGCGTGAGGGAGGAGCGGGAGGAAGGTGCAAGAGAAGATCATCAAGACGGAGGCAAGAAGATCTGCCACGACCGGAGTGTCCGGCCGGATCCACCCGGACTGTCCGGCCTGGTCGAGAGGCGAACTGGCGTGGACGATCAGAATATCAAATCGGACACTGCCCGGACACCATCCGGAAACTTTGAAGTTTCCGGCCAGACCGGACTGTCTGGCACGCTCCACCTGGTGTGTCCCGCCAGACCGGACTGTCCGGCCGAATTCGACCGGAGTGTCCGCCCGCCGACCGAATCTGGTCCGAGTCGGTTTGTATCAGTTTGAGTCGTTTGCGTGTTGTTTCGGTTTCTGGCCGCCCCAGCTACCCTTATAAGCCCTGGGACGACCCCTAGTTAGGGTTTAGACCACGTTAAAATATTTTGGAGTTGTTTCTTTCATAGAACCTCTAGAATTACCCTGTGTTCGAATCTAGCAACTATAATTGAGTGTGATCTGTTGTTCCATTGGGAATTAGTAGATTGCATACTACCGTTCGTGGTCACGGCTGCGTGCGCAAGAGCGTGGTGTTGTGAATATCCTACAAGGTTCGAGAGCTGTTGCATTGGCATCAGGGATCGAGCGGGAGAGTTCATAGCTACAGGCTAGTTATCTATCATCCGCCATCATCACCGCCATCCGCTTACTGAGAAGATCGGGCCACCCCATATCATAAGTAGTATGAACCATTGTGCAATACTCGACTAACTAAAAAGGGCCCTTCCCAAACTGGGGAAATTTTGTGCTTTCTTTATTGCACAAGCCGGAGAACCAAATCGCCTTTATTGAAAGATCTATTTCGGACTCTCTGGCTATGATACTTGCGTAACTTCTGCTGATAGGTTGTTGATCTCATTTCAGCAACGACGCGAACTTCTTCGACTAAGTCGAGATCATTTTGTCGAGAAATCTCGGCATCTTCTTCGATATACGTGGCCACTCTAAGAGAAGTGTGAATTAAATCACTAGGAAGAACTGCTTCTGCCCCATAGACCAAGAAGAAAGGTGTGTATCTGGTTGACCTGTTCGGAGTTGTTTGTAAACTCCATATTACAGAGGGTAGTTCCTCTGCCCAAGCCCCCGCAGCACGTCGTAGTGGTGCTTCGAGTCTCGGTTTCAAGCCATGTAGGATTAAACCATTTTCTCTTTCAACTTGTCTGTTGGCCTGTGGATGTGCGACTGACGTAATGTCAAGCCGGATATTTTGCTCATTGTAGAATTCGGCCAATTCTCCCATAGAGAAATTACTCCCGTTGTCCGTGATAATACTATGCGGATAACCATACCGGATTATAACATCCTCGACAAATCTTTGGCTATTGCTCCATCACAACTAGTGACGGGTTTAGCCTCAATCCATTTGGTGAATTTATCCACCATCACTAAGAGGTGAGTAAATCCACTTAGAGCTCGTCAAAATGGTCCTACCATATCAAGCCCCCAGACCGTGAAAGGACATGTTATAGGTATTGTTCGTAGCTGATCAGCCGGAACATGAGCTTGCTTGGCGTACTTTTGGCAGCCCTTGCATGTCTTGACTAGCCGTTCGGCATCTGCCTTGGCTGTAAGCCAGAAAAAACCGTGTCTGAAGGCTGTTGCCACTAAAGATTTGGCTGCAGCATGGTGACCACACTCGCCTTCGTGGATTTCTCTTAGGATTTCCACTCCTTCTTCTGGAGATACGTAGCACTGAAAAACCTCAGAAACACTCCGCTTATAGAGCTCACCTTTAACTATAGTATAGGCTTTTGCTCGTCGGACGATCTGCCGGCTCAGAACTTCATCTTCGGGTAATTTTCCATCTACCAAATAATCAAGGTAGGGTTGGGTCTAGCTGGGAATTATAGCCAGGACTGCTATTAGAGGTGAGTTGGATTTGGTCGGATATTCCTCATCCACTCCCTTTATTGAGGGAACTTTGAGGTGCTCTAAAAAAGCGCCATCCGGGACCTCTTTCTATGCAGAGCCTATCCGAGATAGTGCATCTACTTTCTCGTTTTCTGCTCGAGGGACGTGTTGAACTTCAAACCCTTCGATCGATTTAGATAAATCATCCACGACAGCTTTATATACTGCCATGTGTTTATTTGCATTACAAATATCTGATACTTGCTGAGCAACAAGATCCGAATCTCCATAACACGTCAAACGTCGGATGCCGATATCCTTAGCAATCCAGATTCCATGCAGCTGTGCTTCATAGTTGGCAATATTATTTGTCGTTGTGAAGTGAATCTGCAACACGTATAGAAGTTTATCTCCTTGGGGTGATTTGAGCACCACGCCAGCCCCCGAGCCCCATCGAGCCTTAGATGCATCAAAGTAAAGGGTCCAATATTCCGACTCAGGGAGGGTCATATTCTCCTTCGTCTCTGTCCAATCACCAACAAGCAAGGATTTGGGATTTGATTACTGTCCGGGGTTTATACTCAATATCAAAAGCTAAAAGCTCTATGCCCCATTTGGCGACGCGTCTTGTGGTGTCACTGTTGTTGATTATATCTCTCATGGGAGCTGTGCTCACCATGGTAATTGGATGCTCCTGAAAATAGTGCCGTAGCTTACGAGATGCTAGAAAAACATCGTAAGCCAACTTTTGATAGTGCGGGTACCGCTGTTTTGATTCTGTCAGAACCTCGCTGACAAAGTACGTCGGACGCTGCACTAAGTGTTCCTGATTTTCCTCTAGTCTCTCCACCACCATGACGATACTAACGACTTTGTTCGTCGCAGCAAGATAAAGCAACATCGCTTCTTGTGGTTCCGGCACAGCAAGGATAGGAGCAGATGAGAGTACTTTCTTCAGGTCTTGTAGTGTAGCTTCAGCTTCGTCGGTCCACACAAAACCCTTGGTCTTTTTCAGGAGTTTGTATAATGGTGCGGCTCTTTCACCAAGCCGGCTTACAAATCGACTGACTGCGGCAATGCAACCAGTAAGTCTTTGTACGTCCTTCAGGCGAGTTGGCCTGGAAATATTGAGTATAGCCTTGATTTTGTCCCGGTTCACCTCTATGCCTCTTTGAGACACGATGAAACCTAACAATTTTCCGGCTAGAATTCCAAAGAAGCATTTCTTCGAATTAAGCATGATGTTGTATTTTCCTAGATTGGCGAATGTTTCCTCCTTGTTGGAAATCAACGTTTCCTTCTTTTTGGACATCACCGCAATGTCATCCACGTATGCATGCACGTTGCGTCCGATTTGGTCGTGGAGGAAACGCTGCATCGTGCGTTGATACGTAGCTCCTGCGTTTTTCAGCCCAAAGGGCATCATAACAAAACAGAAGGTTCCGAAGGGGTTATGAATGAAGTTTTGTGATGCAGCCCGTCCTACAGACGCTTCTACATCTAGACCAACAAGTCCCCCAAGTGGACCCATGACTCGTGCCCGAGCCAAACTCCTACAAGCTAAGGTGAACTCGCTCCTCTCCTCGTGCCAATTCGATACCTCCTTGGATGGTATGCTACTTCATGCAACTACCCTATGCATCATCAGGTACGAAGCCTCGACACATCACCAAGCACCCAAGGATGGTGGACAAGGAGTAGAACGTGAAGCAAACGCTGCTGGAGCTGCTCAGACCGGAGTCTCCGGTCTGCGCACACCGGAGTCTCCGGCCTGCCAAAGTCTCCGGCCTGAAGACACCGGAGACTCCGGCCCTGTCCCCGGTCTGACCCCCTGCACCAGGCCCTGGGACAATCTGTGTGCCCCTCCGGAGGCTGGTCCGGAGACTACACCGGAATCTCCGGCCTAGACCGGAGTCTCCGGTCCACAACACCGGAGTCTCTGGTCCGACCGTCGCCAGGCATGAAAAAGGCCTTTGGGCCTTCGGCCCATGTACCCCTTAGTCCATCCAGAACTTGTCTTTTATTCCTAAAGTACCCCTGACTGTGTGGTTGGCCTATATATAGTCCCCCACCTCCATTGTAAACCCTAGGCATGATATTGGAATTAGTGGAAACCCCTTTGTGGATCTATCTAATTCTTGCCTCATGCTCCTTGACTAAGGAGCACCAATATCCCCAAACCTCGTTGGAGTTTGCATCGTGCCTCCGCGTTGTACAAGGCCTAGGCATTGGTGTCCCTTTGCCTAGACGTCAAGATCTCACCGAGTCTCCCATCTAGCCATGCCGGTTCGAGAGAGAGTCCTCCGCCCGACGCCGATCCTAGGGATTGCGCCGAACCGGTCACCACCGGCGTGAGCTATTGGTGTTTATCGTGGTTTTGCGTGTGTGTGTGTTCATCGCGTTCTTCGTGTGTGTGTTCGTCCTGTTCATCCTTTCCCTCTTTTCCCCGCACTCCATCCTCAATTTGAAAGGGAATCGTGAAAGATCGGGCCACCCTAGAGGTTTGCCCTCAACATATTGGTATCAAGAGCTTCGTTGCTCACGATTTCCCCCACAAATTCTTCTTCTATCCACCCAAAATTCGAAAATTCCCAAAAAAGAGCCCCAAATTTGCCTTTGGATCGATCTCTTGATTTGGAGTGTTATTTGTGGTTTTGATCCGACCAAACCTTGTCTTAGGTGTTGGTCCAGCTTTACCCTGCGTTTTCCCAGCCCAATTTGGCCAATGTTTCGCGGATTTGAGGACCCAAGGCGTGGATTTCCGCTCAAGAACACGAGCAGTTCGCGATCTGACTCCAGACCGGAGTCTCCGGCCTACACCAGAGTCTCCGGCCTACACCGGAGTCTCCGGCCTACCCCGGAGTCTCCAGCCTAACGCCTGATTTTGACAGTTTTGCCTCTAATCTTTCATTGGCTAATTTCTCCTTGTTTGTTTGTGCTAGTGTGCGTGTTGTTAACTAACAACAAGCTTCCGCATTGACAACCCCCGCGCTCATCGACACCACGGCCCGCGAACATCAACCCGCACCACCGACGCCAAGTTCATCATCCAAAAAGGTATAACTTGCGTCACCTTGTTAGCCCCTATCTTCCTTTGTGTGTACCTATCCTATGAGAGTGGCTCATCTTGTGTTTGCTTGAGCATTGTACATTTATCCTTGGATAGTGAGAGTGCAAGAGCAATATCAAGTGTGACTAGGTAGCATCAAGGGAGAGCAAAAAAAAGATACAAAGAAAAAGCAAAAGAAAAAATAGTCTCCCATTGCCAAAGAGAGTCTCAAAGCTTGTAAGCAAGAGAGAAAGAAGAGCGCCCAAGGCAAGTGCACAAATCCGTTGCTCATTTTTCCTCTTTGCAAACAGGCCACGGTCTCTCCTTGCATTGGCACGACAACGAGCTTAGTCTTTGTTAGGACATTTTGTTTGCTCATTTTCATAGTCGTGTCAATCCCAACTTTCTCCACGTGTGTGTACATAGTCGTAGGTTCCCGTCACCCTTTTGAGTTGTTGACCTTCACCTTTGACTTGAGTTTTGTTGGATTTTACCCAGTTTTGACTATCCCTTTTCTTTTGGTTGGTTCTTTGGCTTTCCACAATCCTAACCTACCACCAACAAGCTTTTGAGTGTTAGTTCTTTCTTTAGTGTGAGTTTTCTTTACAATTCCACTTTGCACGCTTATAGCTCTCACTTGTGGTTTCTAGTTTGGTGCAATCCCCAAGGTGAGGTACAAGGCTAACACCACCATATTCCACTTCCATATACAATACTTGTGTGTTTTGTATGATGGATAGGCACGGTGAGTCGAGCCAACCACCTCCCCAAGAAGAAGATCAAGGTCCGTACATGACGCGCGCAAGTCACTTCATCGTTCGACAAGAGTTTCGTGAACGTTGCCAAGCCCTTGAGACGCGGCAAGATGAACAATTTGGCGAGACGCAAGCCAAGTTCAAGAACATCGACAACCGCTTCGACGGCCTCGAACGACAAATGCATGCAATGCATCACAACTTCGGCCACCAAAATGAAGCGCGTCAACGCTCCGTCGCCGAAACAAATGACAATCTTCGACGCCTCATCGATGGCATGGCAAGACCACGTTCACGCGCATAAAGCTCGGCAAGTTCTTCGCATCGTCATGCACCTCTTCCACAAGATCTACATCAAAGTGCTCAAAGATGCAATGATGCCCCCGTGGTTGAAGATGGAATCTCTTCGAACTATGTACCTTCCCCACGGCACGCCGCAACGTCAAGCTATGATGGTGACCTCTCTTCAAGGCCACGAGCAAGGAAAGAAGCACACCGTCATCACGCAAGGGCACTAGTGATCCAACAAGAGAAACCACAAGAGGAACCTCAAGCGAAACCGCAAGTCTACCACCATCGACCGCGAAACATACTTGACACAACAAGTGATGACTCCAACTTGGAGAATCAAGCTCGTCATCGACGTGGAGCTCTCCAAGATCCTCCTCCTCGTCATCAACGTCATGAACGTCAACAACGACCCCATGGTCATCACGAGGCGCTTCCTCCACATCAACAAAACCTGGAGCATCAAGTGATACAAGTTGAGCGACGCCCACCACGTCAAGAGGCTCATGACCATGTTCTTCGCCGTGAGGCCCATGTGCCTAACCAACATCACCAACCGAGGAACGAGCCTCCTCTTCGTCATCAACCGCGTCAAGAGGCTCCACATCTTCGCCACCATGAGGCCCAAGTACCTCAACCACGTCAACAACCGCGCCAAGAGCAAGAGCAAGCTCCTCCTCAACAACAATACCAAGAGCAAGCTCCGCAACAAGGACGCGAGAATCAAGTTCCACCTCCCCAACTACAAGATCATCAGCAAGGTCACCAAGCTCGTCGCAATGACCGCAATGATGAAGAAACTTTTGGCAAGCTCAAGTTCACAATGCCCAACTTCACCGGATCCAGTGACCCCGAAGAATACCTCTCGTGGGAACTCAAAGTCGACAAGATCTTCCGCATGCACAACTATAGCAACAAGAAGATGGTCGCCATGGCTTCACTAGAGTTTCATGATTACACCAACCTTTGGTGGGAACAAGTTCAACTTGCTCGAGATGCAAGACAAGAACCGCCAATCACAACTTGGCCTGACATGAAGGCTCACATGAGATCCCGGTTTGTCCCCGCGCATTACACGCGTGACCTCTTCAATAACCTTCAAGCTATTCGTCAAGGGACAAAGACCGTGGAAGAGTACTTCAAGGAAATGGAACTCAACTTGATTCGCGCCAACATTGATGAGCGCATGGAGCAAACAATGGCACATTTCCTTATTGGCTTGAATCACCCAATCAAGCGCATCGTCAAGTTCCAAACCTACAACAACATGGTTGAGCTTGTGCACATCGCAACAAAGTCTGAACGTCAAGTGCAAGAGGATATCAAGTACAACAAGCCCAAGACGTACTTCACATACAAGCAAGCTTCAACCGCTGCACCAACAACTTTCAATGGTAGCTCCTCAAGTACCTCCAAGCCTTCCTTCAAGCCCACACTTCCTCAAGGAAAACTGCCCCCAAGTGGCAAGCAAGCAAAGAGTGATACACCTTTCAACGGTGAATGGTACAAGTGTGGAGGTAAAGGACACAAGTCGGCCGAATGTGGAAACAAGAAAGTCTTGTTCATCCATGACAATGGTGATGAAGAGTACTTGAGTGAAGATGAGTTCGATGCCCGTGTCAAGGAAGCAATGGCAAGGCAACGAGTGGAAGATGATCAAGAACTCCTCTTGTGTGAACATGACGCAAGTACATCGCTTGTCGTCACAAGGATCTTGACCACTCAAGCACAAGAGCATGAATACCAACGCTCCAATATCTTCCAAACACGAGCCGACATCAAATGGCAAATCTATCAAGGTGATCATTGACGGAGGGAGTTGCCACAACCTTGCTAGCACGGAGTTGTGTGAGAAGCTCAACCTCACCCTCCATCCACACAAGCACCCCTACCACGTGCAATGGCTAAGTGACCAAGGGTCCGTGAAGATCAAGCATACCGTATCGGTCTCCTTCGCCATTGGTCCTTACAAAGATACGGTGGAGTGTGATGTGGTTCCTATGACAGTTTGCCACATGCTTCTTGGTCGACCATGGCAATTTGACAAGGCTGCTTAACATGATGGTCGCACCAATATATACACCTTCAAATGGCTCAACAAAACATGTGTTTTGCAACTGATGACTCCTAGCCAAATAATTGCGGAAAATGCAAAGGCTTTAGCGAGGGCGCAAAGCACAACACCTACTTGTGAGAAGAGCGGTGAGAGAGAGAACCACCTCATAGTGAGTGAGAGCCACAAGCCAAATTCGAGTGGAAAAACTAAGAGTGTTCTCCTTGCCACCAAAAGTGAGATGAGAGATGTTCGGAACAACCCATCCATCTTGCACTATGTCCTCCTTTGCAAGGGACTAGCGCAAGGAACTAACAAATTAACCAATATTCCTCCATCTTTGATGAGTGTTTTGCAGGAATTCAAGGATGTGTTCCCCGAGGAGCTTCCACATGGACTACCTCCTCTTCGCGGCATAGAACATCGCATTGACCTCATCCCCGGTGCACCACTTCCTAACCGCGCTGCTTACCGCACGAACCCGGAGAAGACAGAGGAGATTGAACGTCAAATCAACCAACTCGTCTCCAAAGGTTTGATCCAAGTTAGCACTAGTCCAAGTGTCGTACCCGTGATTCTTGTTCCAAAGACGGATGATACGTTACGGTTATGCATGGACTGCCGTCCAATCAATGCTATCACCGTGCCTTATCGACATCCCATACCACGTCTCGATGACATGCTTGATGAGTTGTGTGGAGCCACCATTTTTTCGAAAATTGATCTTCGTAGTGGATACCATCGAATACGCATGGCTGAAGGTGATGAGTGGAAAACCGCCTTCAAGACCAAACTTGGTCTCTATGAATGGTTGTTTGTGCCCTTTGGTTTGTCTAATGCCCCATCCACCTTCATGCGCCTAATGAATCATATCTTGCGTTCTCTCATTGGAAAAAGTGTTGTTGTCTATTTCGATGATATTCTTGTTTATAGCAAATCACTTGAGGACCACATAACACATGTCAAGGAAGTTTTGCAAATCCTTCGACATGAAAAGCTTTATGCTAATCTTCCCAAGTGCACTTTTGCTAAAGACAAGTTGATTTTTCTTGGATTTGTCGTTTCTTCGAAGGGAATTGAAGTTGATGTTTCCAAGGTAAAGGACATACGAGATTGGCCCATCCCAACAAATGTGAGTGAACTCCGAAGTTTTCATGGGTTGGCCGGTTTCTATCGTCGCTTTGTGAAAGACTTTTCGACCATTGCTTGTCCCCTTAATGAATTGACCAAAAAGAATGTCACCTTCGTGTGGGGCAAAGCACAACAAAAAGCTTTTGATGAACTCAAAAAGAGGCTCACCGAAGCACCTCTCCTTGCGTTACCGGATTTCACAAAAACTTTTGAGATAGAGTGTGATTCTAGTGGTATTGGCATTGGAGGAGTCCTTATGCAAAACGGACGTCCTATAGCCTACCATAGCGAGAAACTTGATGGTGCTCGCCTTAACTATCCGATTTATGACAAAGAGCTTTTTGCCTTAGTTCGTGTCCTTCAAGTTTGGCAACACTACCTTTGGCCCAAGGAATTTATCATACATTCCGACCACGAGTCGTTGAAATATCTCAAAGGCTAAACTAACTTGAGCAAGAGACACGCCAAGTGGGTTGAGTTCATGGAGTCTTTTCCTTACATTGTCAAGTATAAGAAGGGTAAATATAATGTAGTTGCGGACGCATTGTCCCGCAAACATACAAACCTTCTTACGAGACTTGAAATCAACGTGTTGGGTCTTGAGGAAATAAAATCTTTGTATGCTTCCGATCCGTTCTTTGAACCAATTTTCACAAAGTGCTCCAATGACAAAGGAGTTGATGATTTCTATTTGCATAAGGGCTTTCTATTTAAACAAAACAAGCTATGCATCCCGAAGTCGTCGCTTCAAATTTTGCTTCTCCAAGAATCTCATGGTGGAGGCCTTATGGGTCACTTTGGTCGCGACAAGACATTGGACATGCTCTCCAATCACTACTTTTGGCCCAAGATGAAGCGGGACGTGGAGGGCTACGTTCAACGATGCATGACATGTGTTCAAGCTAAGTCGCAAGCTAATCCCTATGGTCTTTATATGCCATTGCCTATTCCTCATACACCTTGGTCCGACATTAGCATGGATTTAGTGTTAGGATTTCCTAGATCTAAGCATGGTCATGATTCTATATTTGTTGTTCTGGATCGTTTTTCCAAAATGGCACACTTCATACCGTGCCATAAGACCGACGATGCTTCACATGTTGCAAATCTGTTTTTTCAGGGAAATCGTCCGTCTTCACGGTGTGCCAAGGACAATCGTCTCCGACTGCGACGTCAAATTCATGAGCTTCTTATGGAAAACCCTCATGGACAAACTCGGCGTCAAGCTCCTCTTTTCATCCGCATCACATCCTCAAACTGATGGCCAAACCGAAGTTGTCAACCAAAGCCTCAGAAATCTCCTTCGTGTGTTGATCAAGACAAACTTGAAGGATTGGGAGGAATGCATCCCAGACGCTGAGTTCGCCTACAACCGTGCCAAGCACTCAACAACCAAGATGAGTCCATTCATGATCGTCTATGGTTTCGAGCCCCTCACCGCGCTCGACATCCTACCACTACCTCTACATGAGCGAACGAACATGGACATCGAGAAGCGCGCACAAGCTATGAAGAAGCTTCATGAAGAAACAAGAGCTACGATCGAACAACAAGTCCTTCGCCAAGCTTCAAGGTTAAACAAGGACAAGAAGGAGATGATCTTTGAGGAAGGTGACGTTGTGTGGATACACCTAAGCAAAAACCGCTTCCCCAAGGAACGTGACTCCAAGCTCAAGCAAAGAGGAGATGGTCCCTTCAAGGTCATCAAACGAATCAACAACAACACCTACATCATCGACATACCAACCTCCAAGTACCTTGCAAGCAATACATTCAATGTCAAGGACCTCTCACCCTACCATGGAGAAGTTCAAGATGATAACCCTGAAGAGTCGAGGACGAGTCTCTCCCAAGGGGGGGAGCTGATGCAGATTACCCTGTGTTCGATTCTAGAATATTTTGGAGTTAAAATATTTTGGAGTTGTTTCTTTCATAGAACCTCTAGAATTATCCTGTGTTCGAATCTACCAACTATAATTGAGTGTGATCTGTTGTTCCATTGGGAATTAGTAGATTGCATACTACCGTTCGTGGTCACGGCTGCGTGCGCAAGAGTGTGGTGTTGTGAATATCCTACAAGGTTCGAGATCTGTTGCGCTGGCATCAGGGATCGAGCGGGAGAGATCATTGCTACGAACTAGTTATCTATCATCCACCATCATCCTCGCCATCTGCTTAGTGTGAAGATCGGGCCACCCCATATCATCTTGGTATTAGAGCACTGGGTTTACTCGGTGAGCAATATCATCTTGGTATCAGATTTCCTCGTTGCCTCAGTAAGCAATCAACAATCCATCCATAGATTAGAGAGTGTTTTTCATCCTATACAGAAAAAGCCTCAAAAAAAGAGTTGCCATAGCCTAGATTGCATCGTATTCGAGTAATAGTTGCTGCTCGCATTCCTCTATTAGATTAGATCTTGATCTGTTCTTCGTAGATTTGTTTTCTAGTTGTTCTAGTTGTTTTCCACCATCTTTTTCCACTACCATCAAGTCAGATCCGATCCAAGTAAAGAGTCCTAGTTGTGTACTACTTGGCGAGTAGGAATTAAAAAAAATCGGCTCGCTGCCTCACGCCTGACCGCAGACAAGTCTGTGCTCCAGCGTGACAAAAAAAATTCCGAAAAAAAATCGAACCGTCGCCTTACCACAGACCAGTTTGTGCTAGTAGGAGAAAAAAAATTCTGCCGCCATCCTGCCGTGGCAGGATTTTAGGCCGTTTTTCTGCCGTGGCAGAGACCAATTTTCAGGTCAAACTTTTTCTTTTTTGTTTATTTTTTTACTGAGTCCACGTAGCGTACCTATCCTTATGAGCCTTAGTAAACCTTTCTTTGTGTCTAAAACTATCCTACGAGACTAGCGTGCTTAGTGCTCTGCGGGCTGCTCAGTTAAGCAATCTTGTGCCCGTTTTGTTGAGACATTGCTAGCGTCTCTCCTTGTGCATTGCAACACGAGCATTCCTTCGACATACCTTATTTTTTTGAGCTCATTTTCATAGTTGCAATTGCCCCATTTATCTCCACCGTGTGTGTTTCCGTGGGTCTTTGTCATACGATCAGCACTAGGACTTGTTTGCGGTGTAGATAGGATACCATACCTATAGCTCCACCATAAATAACCTGTGTGTCCTGTGATCATTCTCTATGCCTTTGGTATTCACTTCATCACATCAGTGCATCAGTCTTTGGTTTCGTTTGGTAGAGCATCTCTATTTACTTTGGAACGGTAAGATCTCCTTTCTTATCAGTTGTGAGTGAGTTGTGAGAGTTTCCACCATACTAATTTTGATTTGTGCACTAATGTACTAATCATGTCTTCTAGTAGTGTTGATGTGATGCAGAAAATGGAGGCTGGTGATGTTACAAATAATGTGGAGACGTACAGTTACAAATTCATCGACAATTGGCGTTCTAGTGGAACTTTTTGGAAGGAAGAACGCGGTATTTTTGATGGTGATGGTCTTTTCCACCATAGTGTGATGATTGGTGAGCGATGTGCTTCCATTACCATTGATAGTAACTCTACTATTAATTTGATCAGCGTTGAAGTTGTACAAAAGTTGCAGCTACCCACATGTGCCTGTGCGGTGCCATATCTCTTGCATTCATCATATGGCACATTGCTGATTTCACACACCGCTGATGTTCCTATGACTTTTAAAGAGCATACTGAGATTGTGCGCTGTGATGTATCTCCTATACCACTTGATTCTTGTCACATACTATTGGGAGAACCTTGGAGTAGAAGGTTTGACGCTCAAATATGTCCTGTTGTTGGAAGGATTTCTTTCAAATGGAACATGAAGAGGCGTGTTATGCTCAGGATTTCAGCCGAAAAATTTCATGAGTATCATCTTCTTCGCAAGGAGAGGACAAAAGAGTTCAGTTTGTCTGCTAAGTACAAGGTCATGATGAACGGTGACAATTCTATTATTTGTCATCTTGAACACGGTGTGCATTACAACCCGTGTGAGAATGAGAGCCACATAGCCAAGCTGAGTGAGAGTGTTATCAAAAGTGAGTTGTGTGATTCCACTAAACGTGAGGTTGAGAGCATCCATTCTAAGAGTCTAAGAGAAAAAGAAAACATCAGTGCAGTAGATGCTAATACATGTGAGGATATTTCTACTAATGTAATCATGTCTACTACTAGTGTTGTATCTTGTGATGTACAGGTTGCTTTTGAAGAAAGGGAGCCGCCTATTTTACAACCTGCATCACATGATCTGGTATTGTTACTTGAGGAGGATGTCGTAGTACCTACTACAGCTGAGAAGTTTTTTAATGACATTGGTCCGGATTTGGAGCTTCAGCCAACATGTGCGACATATTGTGAGTCTATTCCTTTACTGAAGCCTCTTTGTGATTTGCCTTGCACTATTATTTCAGCACCATGTGATAGTTTACCAAATTCAAATTTTGATCATGTGGTACTGATAACACATAAGGAAATACTTGCTAGAATAGGACCCAAGTTTTCATATTCACTATGTTTGTCCCAAAAGTCTTTGTCTAGTTTTGTTACTACTTTAGACTTCCTTGATATTTGCAAATTGATTTGCATTTTACATACTGGACAACATGATCATGTTCATAATAATCAGAGTAGCGCAGTTGAAACATGGCATGAATCAATGGTTTTCACACATACTGAATTGGTTTGATCTTGTGCACAAATTTGATCATAGATCTTCTTTGCGAAAACTCAATTTAATATTGAAGAACAAGACTATCTATTTAGTTGTTTTTCACCATGATCATGATTATTTGTACTTCACTTATACCTGCAATATAAGTTGCTTGATGTATACTAGACATACTTTTCATGTGAACAACAATAATACAATATGTTATATATATATACTTTGTGTACAAGTTGTTCTTTTTGTTTCTTCCACTTTCAGCTTACCCAACACCGAGGACGGCTTTTCTTGAAGAAAGGGAGGATGATGAGGATACAATCATGGATCATGCTGATTTGGAGTGTTTGAACTGGAAAGAAATATTGAGCCTCATTGAAAAATATCACAAGGTGAATTCGTTCCTAGTTGGACATGATACTTTGATTTATAAGAGCTTTATACTACCTAAATCATGGTGTTATTGTTTGACTAGATTTGGCATCTATCGGACTAGCGCCAGCTGGAGGAGAGGGAGGAAGGCGACCAAGAGATGGAAGATGCATTAGGAGGCAATAAGGCAAACAAGCAAGATCCAGAGAGATATGTGGCGCGTCAGGACACTTTTGAGGTGCACCACGACATATGGCCTGCGCGCCAAGTAAGCCGAACTCATCTATGGGTCGGTATGTATCAGTTTGAGTCGAACCGAGTCAGTTTGGGCCAAGTTATGGCTGTTTTTAGGCCCGTTTAGAGGGGAGGACGCCCCAGCCCTCATATAACTTCCATAGCCGTCACAAGTTAGGTTTTTAAGACCACGTTAAAATATTTTGGAGTTGTTTCTTTCATAGAACCTCTGGAATTACCCTGTGTTCGAATCTGCCAACTATAATTGAGTGTGATCTGTTGTTCCATTAGGAATTAGTAGATTGCATACTACCGTTCGTGGTCACGGCTGCATGCACAAGAGTGTGGTGTTGTGAATATCCTACAAGGTTCGAGATCTGTTGCGCTGGCATCAGGGATCAAGCGGGAGAGATCATAGCTACGCACTAGTTATCTATCATCCACCATCATCATTGCCATCTGCTTACTGAGAAGATCGGGCCACCCCATATCATCTACCCTATGCATCATCAGGTACGAAGCCTCGACACATCACCAAGCACCCAAGGATGGTGGACAAGGAGCAGAACGTGAAGCAAACGCTGCTGGAGCTGCTCAGACCAGAGTCTCCGGTCTGCGCACACCGGAGTCTCCAGCCTGCCAAAGTCTCCGGCCTGAAGACATCGGAGACTCCGGCCCTGTCCCGGTCTGACCCCCTGCACCGGGCCCTGGGACAATCTGTGTGCCCCTCCGGAGGCTGGTCCGGAGACTACACCGGAATCTCCAGCCTAGACCGGAGTCTCCGGTCCACAACACCGGAGTCTCCGGTCCGACCGTCGCTAGGCATGAAAAGGCCTTTGGGCCTTCGACCCATGTACCCCTTAGTCCATCCAGAACTTGTCTTTTATTCCTAAAGTACCCCTGACTGTGTGGCTGGCCTATATATAGTCCCCCACCTCCATTGTAAACCCTAGGCATGATATAGGAATTAGTGGAAACCCCTTTGTGGATCTATCTAATTCTTGCCTCATGCTCCTTGACTAAGGAGCACCAATATCCCCAAACCTCGTTGGAGTTTGCATCATGCCTCCGTGTTGTACAAGGCCTAGGCATCGGTGTCCCCTTGCCTAGACGTCAAAATCTCACCGAGTCTCCCATCTGAATGTGTCGGTTCGAGAGAGAGTCCTCCACCCGACGCCGATCCTAGGGATTGCGCCGGACTGGTCACCGCCGGCATGAGCTATTGGTGTTTATTGTGGTTTTGCGTGTGTGTGTGTTCATCGCGTTCTTCGTGCGTGTGTTCGTCGTGTTCATCCTTCCCCTCCTTTCCCTGCACTCCATCCTCGATTTAAAAGGGAATCGTGAAAGATCGGGCCACCCTAGAGGTTTGCCCTCAACATTTTGACTGTCAGATTCCTTCATCCGGATTTGGTGATAACCAGAATATGCGTCGAGAAAACAGAGGAGTTCCGAGCCTGCCGTAGAATCGATGACTTGATCAATCCTAGGCAGAGCGAACGAATCTTTTGGACAAGCCTTGTTCAAGGTAGTATAATCAACACACATCATTAAATCAGTGGTGTCCTTTTTAGTGACCATTACAGGATTGGCCGACCACTTAGTGTGGATGACCTCTTCTATGAATCCGGCTAACTCGAGCCGCACTAGTTCCTTAGCTATTGCCTTACGCTTTTCATCGCCGAAACGTCGTAAGGACTGTTTGACGGGTTTACGTTCGGGTTTACATTTAAAGAGTGCTCAGCAAGTTCCCTAGGTACTCTGGTCATGTCAGATGGCTGCCATGCGAAGATATCTTGATTTGCTTGGAGGAACTTGACGAGCGCGCTTTCCTATGCGCTATCTAGGCCTACGCCTATCTGGGTCACCTTGGAGGGGTCATCATCCTTCTACGGCGTCTTCTTTGTCTCTTCTGATGCCTTGAACTCCGGATTCGGCTTTGTCACCTCCTTCTTCGTTGTGGGCATCTCAGATGGATCTATGCTCTTCTTGATCTCCTGGTACTCCTGGGCGTGCAACACGGCTTCAACAAAGGCGGCATTTCCGTCCTCGCACTCTCGCGCTTTCTTCGGGTCTCCCTGATGGTGATTACGCCGTTGGGACCTGGAATTTTCATCATACTGTAAATGTAACACGGATGAGCCATAAAAGCCTAGTAAGACGGACGTCCGAATATAGCATGGATGCGCTCTTGAACGGGACCACTTCGAAGGAAAGTGCCTCCGTCCGATAGTTCTTTGGAGTTCCGAAGGTAACATCCAAAGTGATTTCTCCCAAGGAATTGGCTTGTCTTCCTAGGACAACTTCGTGAAAGATCACAGAGCCATGGTTCAGCTGGGTCTCCGAGATCTTCATCCGGTGTAGCGTGTCGACATACAGAATATTGATACTGCTGCCACCGTCCATGAGAGTCTTGGAGAAACCATCACCGTCAATAAGTGGATTGACGATTAAGGCATATTTTCCTCGCCTGCGCAACTTAGGCGGATGATCAGCGCGGTCAAATGTGATTGCCACTTCCGACCACTCCAAGAATTGGGGAACATCCGGAACTGTTGCATTGAGCTCATGTAGAACTGCTTTCTTGACCTTTGCTGGTTGAGATCCGAGGAAGGTGACATAAGTGTCTTTCTTGGTCGGAAATTTTTTCTTCCCTTCCGGCTTGGGATTCGAAGCATCAGCTTCCTCCATGTCGGAATCTTCCTTAGTCTCTTTATCTTTTTCGGGATTCTTCTTTCCCTTCTTCCGCTTAGCTTTGTAGCCAGCGGTGTCATCTCTTTTGATGTCGTCACTGAAACGACATTCGGCGTTGGTGTGGGACGAGCCCCCATTGGCATCTAAGTGATGTACACATGGGTTATTGCCCAAGAGTAGGTTTTGACTGGTTGCTGGTCTCCTCTACCTTGAACCCTCGAAGTCCCACGGCCACGCCCGCAGCCTCCGCCACGTCCACCTCGTCCTCCAGACCCGAAAGTAGCAGTGACCACTGCCGTTTCCGCGTTGGGTTTCTCTTCCGAGGTATTCTTGCGCTTCTGAGCTTGTTGCTTTGGTTCTTTTTCCAACTGTGGCACAGCTAGGGAATTGAGTAATGCCTCTGCATCGTCGTCAGCATCTGCATACTTGCTCGCCGTTTCTATCATCTCTCCCAAATCAGTGACTTTGTCACACTTCAAGCGATGATGCAGTAGACTAATTGGGAGACCTGCAATGAAAGCTTCAATCGCAGTTTGATCATTTACTCCTTCACAGGAGTTCTTGGTGTCGATCCATCGTCCGAGGTAATCTCGGCAAGTTTCTCCGGCCTTCTGGGTGCAACGTTGTAGGTCTCCGACCGTATAGGGCCTCCGATATGTGCCTTCGAAATTCCAAAAGAACGCGCTTTGCATGTCATACCAGTTGTGGATGGTGTTCTCCGGAAGTTCATTAAGCCATGATCATGCCGTCTTCCGCAACATGAGTGGGAGCTATCGGGTTGCGACCAGGCTGTTTCCGCCTTTGGTGACGTAGCAAGCTTGGAAGAAGTTATGTAGCCAGGTATCTGGCCGAGCAATGCCATCGTAGGCTTGGATATGTCGTTAGATAGCAAATCCTTCCGGGAATCTTGTAGCTCTAATGTGTGGTCCGAAGCACTTTGGGCCCACGTAGATATCATCGTTTTCATAGCATTGCGCCTCTATATTGGAGTTTATCTTGTGCCGTGCGTCCTTCGGGGATAGAGATCGTCCCAAGTGTCGGTTGTGGCTGCTGTGCGTTGGAGCCGGACTTCGGCTTCTGCCACCACCACCTCCACCACGACGCCCTCCTTGGCCTCCTTGAGAGTCGTTGTGATGGTTATTTGGTGGAGAGGGTGGAGCAGCTGGGTTTTTTCCGGCTGATCGCCGGCCTCCGTCCGGAGCGTCATTATTCTGGCTCCAGGGAGGGTCTTCATTGTGACGAGCCCCCTGCCGGCTTGTCTCGGCATGGTATCTGTCATTCCTTCATCCGTCATCCGGACGGCTTGCATGTCTAGAAGGTGGCATTCTTTGTCGGTCCACCTCCCGACGTTTCTCTTTATCATCATCCCTGTGGTCTTTTGACTCTCGTGGGGGCGGGTTCCTCAGATTCAGTGCAGCAATTGCTTCTTGCTCCACAACTGGGTTGACGCTACGCCAGTTACGGGCAACTTTGTGGTGTTGTCCCGAAGATCCGGTTCTTGAGTAATTGTCTTCCCGGCGATCAGGGCGGAGGTGCTGCTCCGGTACGCGCTGGGGTCTTACGTCAGCCCATGCCGGATCCCTGCGACATTGGTCGGAATCAGAGACTAGTTTTTTACTTCCGGACATGGCGACCTTTTGCTGCTCCAGTCCCTTGTTGAGTAGTTTGATTCCCAACCGAATCTCCTCCGGGCTTGGATTAGCCGATAAAATTTCTCGGGCTACCACGGTATTCTGTACTATGGTTGGATATACCCAATCCCCTCTGCTATCTTTCCGAGGCTTCCCTATCTCTTCTCCGGAAAGGACGGCGTGAATCTGCGGGAATTGGTTGTCATTGGTATGACGATTCCTGGTCTTCTGGTATTGCCTGGAGTTATACTTCTCCGCAGATGCTATGTTTTTGGCTTCATCGAGGAGTACTTGACGACGCGCTTCTAAGGCCTGCGCCCTCTCGTCCAATTCTCCAGCAGTAAGTTCTGCAGCTGTAGGAATAGGTGTGGTTAATGCAGCATCTATGAGTTTACGCGCACCTTCAGTGATCACGTGTCCATCCACCGATTCTTCTTTTTTGGGCTCTTCTAGGGTAAGTGCTCCATCCGAGTCTTCCTCGTATTCCTCGGCAATCACCTCCTCTGCAAGAGGGTCTTTCGCCGGGGTCTTGTTTTTCTTGTTCCTCTTCTTTGCCTTCTTGGCAGCGCTAGTAGCAAAGACGGCTTTGGGTCCATTTCCCGGAGTCAAGCTCTAATTGGTACTTTCAGACCTCTGGATCTCGAGATTATCTCTGATTTCCATGTCATCCTGCGCTTTGGGAGAGTGTTCCCCGGATCCTTCATCCATGGCTTCTCCTTATTCTGCACCTTTGGAGTTGTACTCCTCTTCATATTCCGCGGAGAACTTTCGGAAATCTGCTAACGTCATCGATTCATCCGAGGATGCGGGTACGTCGGCGTTTGTTCCAATTGCCTCCAGCACCGAGTCGGTGTTGTCTCCAGCATCGGCAGAGCCGGATCCGGATCCCACGTATCCAACGAAGTGCGATGTGTTCTTCCCGAGGTACCTGCGGCTCTCGCGATCAGCTTCATCGAAACTTTTGATGGTCTCAAGAATTGCGTCTACGCCTGTGTTTTGCATTATCATACGTCGCAGTGTGTACCTTAGGAAATGTCTGCCTGTCCTGGCGCCATCAGAACCGGAATCGGTGTCGTTGCTATGCTCCTCCTATATTTCGACCTCCACGGGTGGGTCGATCTAGCATTTAATCTCTCCAAGGAGATCCGCTCCAGATTCGACTTGGACCGCTAGGTCTGCTTCAGGTTCGGATTTCTCCACCATCTCCGCAACTGGTGCGGGCTAGGTGGGCTTAGGGTTTTCTGAGATCCGGAACTCTGCCGCCTCCGCGGACAAAGGGGACCCAAAAGATTCTTCTGCCTCTATCATCACCGTTGGGGTGGATGGGACAGGTTCAGCAAACCGATGTAAACATCGATCTCGCCAAAAGACATGATTGTGTAGGCAGTTACATCCTCCCTAGCCGGAATCCACGTCTCGTCGAGAACGATGAGAGGGACGTCGCAGGCGTAGAGGATGCGACCGACGGCGATAGTCTCGCCGATTCCGATTCTTGCAGATTCCGCTCCGAACGCAGATCCGAAGCTCACTTGCCCCACGGTGGGCGCCAACTGTCGTCGGATTGATGACAACTACACCATGAGGGGGTCGTCGAGGCGTGCGGAAGAGGGGTGTGAGACGTACGGTGTTCCGAGACGGTGAGCACACAAGTTTACCCAGGTTCGAATCCACCGGCTTTGGACGGATCCTACTCCTGCTAGCAATACAGTAGTATGGCAGAGCCGGAATATGGGTTACAAGGGTTCGCCTGAGCGAGTTGATATTGTAGACTGTTGAGTGTTGCCCTAAAGGCTCTCCCTAGGACGGCTTATATAGATATCTGGCCTAGGGTTTATAGGAGAGATATATCCAGCTACGACTAAGAGTCGGTTACAGAGTACATCTTGAACTACAAGTAACACTATGGGCCTAAGTCGGTAAGTCTTCTAGGCCTTCTCGTAGCCAGACTGAACTCCGTCTTTTCTCCCTGCCTGGGCCACCCGTGAAGCAAAGCTCTAACCCGAAGTGGGCCACCCTGGTTAATGAGGAACTTTGAGGATACCCGGAAAGTATATCCCCAACAAGCATCTCATGTGTGTCGGTTACGCTGAAAACATGCCAAATCTAGGCGAGACATTGAACCGAACGGCCAAAACATGGAAACCAGGAAAAATCCACGACATCGTGGAAAACACAACTAGCGTCCCCCGTGTGATGGTAACACCAAAAACAGGCCAAATCTGGGCGAGACGTTGGACCGAACGGCCAAAACATGGACACCGAGAAAAAGTCCACGACATCGTGGAAAACATGACTAGCGTCTCCCGTGTGACGGTTACACCGAAAACATGCCAAATCTGGGCGAGTAGTTGGACCGAATCGCGAAAACGTAAACACCGGCCAAAAATCACACACATCGTGGAAAACACGACTAGCGTCTCCCGTGTGTCGATAACACCGAAAACATGCCAAATCTGGGTGAGACGTTGAACCGAATGGCCAAAACGTGGAAACCGAGAAAAAATCCACGGCATTGTGGAAAACACGACTAGTTTCTCCCGTGTGATGGTAACACCGAAAACAGGCCAAATCTGGGCGAGACGTTGGACCGAACGGCCAAAATGTGGACACCGGGAAAAAATCCACGATATCGTGGAAAACACGACTAGCGTCCCCCGTTTAACGGTTACATTGAAAACATGCCAAATATGGGCGAGACATTGGACCGAACGACCAAAACGTGAAAACTCGGAAAAATCAACGACATCGTGGAAAACGAGTGTCTCATGTGTGTTGGTTACGCTGAAAACATGCCAAATCTGGGCGAGACGTTGAACCAAACGGCCAAAACGTGGAAACCAGGAAAAATCCACGACATCGTAGAAAACACGACTAGCGTCCCCCGTGTGATGGTAACACCAAAAACAAGCCAAATCTGGGCGAGACGTTGGACCGAACGGCCAAAACATGGACACCGGGAAAAAATCCACGACATCGTGGAAAACACGACTAGCGTCTCCGTGTGACGGTTACACCGAAAACATGCCAAATCTGGGCGAGACGTTGGACCGAACGGCCAAAACATGGAAACCGGGCAAAAATCCACGACATCGTGGAAAACATGACTAGTGTCTCCCGTGTGTCGGTTTCACTGAAAACATGTCAAATCTGGGTGAGACGTTGAACCGAACTGCCAAAACGTGGAAACAGGAAAAAATCCACGACATCGTGGAAAACACGACTAGTGTCTCCCATGTGATGGTTACACCGAAAACATGCCAAATATGGGCGAGACGTTGGACCGAACGGCCAAAACATGGACACCTGAAAAAAATCCACGACATCGTGGAAAACATGACTAGTGTTTCCCGTGTGACGGTTACACCGAAAACATAACAAATCTTGGCGAGACGTTGGAACGAACGGCCAAAATGTGAAAACCAGGAAAAATGCACGACATCGTGGAAAACACAAATAGCGTCTCCCGTGTCACAGTTACATCGAAAACATGCCAAATCTGGGCGAAACATTGGACCAAACGGCCAAAACATGGAAACCGGCCAAAAATCCACGACATCATGGAAAACGGCTCGACATTGTGGCAAAGACGACTAGCATCTCACATGTGTCGGTTACGCTGAAAACAAGCCAAATCTGCGTGAGACGTTAGACCGCACGATCAAAACATGGACACCGGGTAAAAATCCACGACATCGTGGAAAATGGCCCGAGATCGTGAAAAACACGACTGGCATCTCCCATGTGACGGTTACACCGAAAATAGGCCAAATATGGGCTAGACGTTGGACCGAACGGCTAAAACATGGACATCAGGAAAAAAATACACAACATCATGGAAAACACGACTAGCGCCTCCCGTGTGACGGTTACACAGAAAACAGGCAGAATCTGGGCGAGACGTTAGACCGAACGGCCAAAACATGGACACCGATAAAAATCCACGACATCATGGAAAACACGACTACCGTCTCCGGTCTGACGGTTACACAGAAAATATGCCAAATCTGGGTGAGTCGTTGGACCGAATGGCCAAAACGTAAACACCGGGAAAAAATCCACGACATCAAACGGCCCGACATCGTGGAAACCGAGAAAAAATCAACGACATCATGCAAAACACGATTATCGTCTCCCGTGTGAGGGTAACACCGAAAACAGGCCAAATCTGGGCGAGAAGTTGAACCGAATGGCCAAAACGTGGAAACCTAGAAAAAATCGACGACATCGTGGAAAACACGACTAGCGTCTCTCGTGTGTCGGTAACACCGAAAACAGGCCAAATCTGGGTGAGACGTTGAACCGAATGGCCAAAACGTGGAAACCGAGAAAAAATCCACGCCATCGTGGAAAAGACGACTAGTTTCTCCCGTGTGATGGTAACACCGAAAACAGGCCAAATCTGGGCGAGACATTGGACCGAACGGCCAAAACATGGACACCGGGAAAAAATCCACGATATCGTGGAAAACACGACTAGCGTCCCCCGTTTAACGGTTACATTGAAAACATGCCAAATCTAGGCGAGACGTTGGACCGAACGGCCAAAACATGGAAACTGGGACAAAATCAACAACATCGTGGAAAACGACCCGACATCATGGAAAGCACAACTAGCGTCTCATGTGTGTCAGTTACGCTGAAAATATGCCAAATCTGGGCGAGACGTTGAACCAAATGGCCAAAACGTGGAAACCAGGAAAAATCCACGACATCATGGAAAACACGACTAGCGTCCGCCGTGTGATGGTAACACCAAAAACAGGCCAAATCTGGGCGTGACGTTGGACCGAACGGCCAAAACATGGACACCGGGAAAAAATCGACGACATCGTGGAAAACACGACTAGCGTCTCCCGTGTGACGGTTACACCGAAAGCATGCAAAATCTGGCGGAGACGTTGGACCGAACGGCCAAAACATGGACACCGGGCAAAAATCCACGACATCGTGGAAAATGGCCCGACATCATGGAAAACATGACTAGCGTCTCCCGTGTGTCGGTTTCGCTGAAAACATGTCAAATCTGGGCGAGACGTTGAACCAAACAGCCAAAACGTGGAAATCGGGAAAAAATCCACGACATCGTGGAAAACACGACTAGTGTCTCCCTTGTGACGGTTACACCGAAAACAGGCAAAATATGGGTGAGACGTTGGACCGAATGGCCAAAACATGGACACCTGGAAAAAATCCACGACATCGTGGAAAACATGACTAGTGTCCCGTGTGACGGTTACACCGAAAACATAACAAATCTTGGCGACACGTTGGAACGAACGGCCAAAATGTGAAAACCAGGAAAAATGCATGACATCGTGGAAAACACAAATAGCGTCTCCCGTGTGACAGTTACACCGAAAACATGCCAAATTTGGGTGAAACATTGGACCAAACGGCCAAAACATGGAAACCGGCCAAACATCCACGACATCATGGAAAACAGCTCGCCATCATGGTAAAGACGACTAGCATCTCACATGTGTCGATTACGCTGAAAACAAGCCAAATCTGGGCGAGACGTTGGACCACACGGACAAAACGTGGACACCGGGGAAAAATCCACGACATCGTGGAAAACGGCCCGAGATCGTGGAAAACACGACTGGCATCTCCCATTTGACGGTTACACCGAAAATAGGCCAAATATGGGCTCGACGTAGGACCGAACGGCCAAAACATGCACATCAGGAAAAAATACATGACATCGTGGAAACGCGGCTAGCGTCTCCTGTGTGACGGTTACACCGAAAACAGGCAGAATCTGGTGGTCAAGGGGTTAAGGACCTTTTTGAGGAAGATACTTTGGATCCCTTAAATAAGAAGAAGAACCGAAGGTGAAAATAAAAGCAGCAGCCATCTGTGTATCCTCGATAATTAGAAGTATGGCTCAGGCCGGTCTTATTCAATTAAACCGAAAAGGGCGGATGGGGAAGGAAGAGCTTTCTATAACTATTACATTAGTAAGGCAAGGAACTTCTTAAAAGAACGGCAATTGGTATTTCATTTGCTATGGAAAAAGTGCACTTTTTGACTACTACTACTATTTTCTTATACTTTTTCAAGGAAACATCGTTTTTCGATTTAGACTGAATTGGTCGGAGCGTAGACGAGCAAGCAGAGCCCAGGAAAGAGGTCAGATCGTCATAGAGCAGCAAGGACGAGTGGAACGAAGGAGACTAGACTAGCATTAGGAAGGACAAAGGAGACAGACAGAATTGACATCAGAAAAAGAAAAAAGGACTTTTTGAAGTTTGAGTGAGGATCTTCAATTTCGGAGAATCGGCTGAAAAAACGCGGAATTGTCTTCGCCTTTGTAAGTCCAGCTTATCTCTCTTTTAGCCTTCATGGTGAATGGCCCACCCTTTCTTTGAACCTTGTCAATGATCGAACGAACTTACAGATATGAACTGAGGCGCACTATTTACACAGTCCAAAGAGAGAGTGGAACCCACACAAAGCAAGGACTTGAAATTTTAAGTTCTAGCTTAGAAGAGAAGGCTGGGAGAATGATGGTTGATGAAAGAAAGGGGTCCTGCCCCGGCTACTATTATGAATCTGGTATCGGGGTTTGGTTTCACCGAATGTGCAATCAAGCTCAGAGACAGCAGCTCAGGGGTCATCCCAATGAAAGACGAATGGAGTGGTTGGTTCCGTTTTAGTTGGGGCATTCTAGGATCTTTTTCTAATGTGTTTATGAGCCCTAGCCCTGTAAGCCCACACCTGTGTAGAGTAGATCGTTCAACACCTGCGGCACAAACCCATTTTTGACCAATTGGTCCGTATATCATAGGCGACCGAACGGCCGCCCCCCGTCTTACTAGACCAACCTGCTATAATTACTCCATAAACACCTAGCGAAGATATGGCAAACAAATAAAGTAGCCCTATGTTTGGATCTGACAATACCATACCATAATCAAAAGGTACAACGGCCCAACATGGAGAAATTGACCCTCCCCAATGAGGTCTGCATCCATGACATCCAGATTGACTTCAATAAGCATTCCACCTTTACTGCCACTGGCTGGCTTGCAAAACCACTTGAAAAGCTTTCTGCCACCAATTGCCATTAACTCTTTATCTGAGAACTGTTCTCTCTTAGTTTCTTGCACACAAACTATGTCCACCCACTCTATCACTTCAGAAGGTTGCCCCCTTCTACCTGGCCAGGCCCCTCACATTCAAGATTAGTGTCTTCATGGCGGTATCAAAGCCGATTCAAAAAGATACTTTTAGAGCATCTTGAAACCGCACATAAGAAATATTATGAATGAATCACCTTACAATAACATACGAGAGACAGCTTTCTATTTTTTAGAACAACAAGTCGAACCCAATGAACAATTCCATTAAAAGGCTTGGTATCTTTTGCGAAAGCATCCTCATTTCGCCCAAGTGAAATCTAGCAAAATGTGAGGTTATAGATCTACTAAACCGACCCCATTCATTATCGTAGGAACTTTGGTGGATCCAATACCAGACAGATCTTTCCTTGTAAGCGGTAGACTCATATCCTTTCTTCCTTAATTCATTATTCCATGAAAATGTATTATTCCATGAATTCTTCAAAACGAGGCTCATCAAAATGCAAAATCTAAGACTACTATAAGACTACTAATAAAAAAAGAAAAAAATTCAAACGATTAAATTACTGCTCCCGAATATTCAACTGACTAATTAATTTATTATAACGTGTTCATCCCCATGTTCATTGGCAAGGCGGTACGCGTTCCTGGGGTTGACCGCTATTACAATAAAAGATCTTTCCTTAAGGAAGGGGCTTAAGTTGACCCTTAGGGTGCTGTGCGTTGGAAATCTTATTTATTTATTTATATGACTTTTTTTTCATAAGCGCAGCTGACTTGACGTTGATAGACTTGTGCGTGCTCTGCCACTCGTAACCTTTTTTTTCTCCCATCGAGCAGTTTAGTTTCCAATCTCGAATGTGTCGGTGTTCAGTGAAGATCGGAATAAGTAAAGGCTGTGTCTTTCTCTTTAGTAGTATGGTATGCAGGTTCACCTATTTTTTTCCGTTGTTGCTCTTCAGAAAACGCGTATAGTAGTCTCATTGGCCCTCGTCGATGGGACCTCCAGTGTATGAAACTTTTTGTCATGGAAGTTCGATGAACTAACGATATTGTTTTTCGTTGGAAAAACCAACGCCGACGTCAAGATCAGTCTCCTTTCTCTTTTCGGGAGCAGAGCTGAAAGGGTTATGTATTGTGTAGGTACCTGCTCAACGTAAGTGCAGAAGGGTAGAAAGGCTGATCCAAATTTAGTGCTGCGGCTATCTATTCATTGTAGAAGAATGAATTTTCATTTTAGAATCGAAGGTTCATAATATAAAAATCGAAAAGTTCTGTCCTTTTACCCATTTTTATAATAATAATTTTTAGAATTAATACATAATTTAATTTAGCAGGGGCAGGTACGCGATTGTCTCTCTTCCAAAGTGTGATCATCTTCTCCAGTCTCCCGTTTCCACCTATTTGAAATGGTCAGCCTGTGCGGCATCAATGGAATTGGAATTCGAAAATAAAGAAGACTTCGGTGAAGGAACCTATTCTCTGATATCTGCTTCGGCCATCTCATCTGGTTCGGTCCGTCTTTTCCTGATCTTTCTTTGTTAAAAACAAAAAAGGCGTGAGAGGACGTTGCAGATGTCCGGTACGGACACGACTTCTTCTAACGCTAGAAGACCACATGAAGAAACCCGGGACCAAAGCATGTCGTGAAGCACACGGGGCGGGCGTGCTTCGACCGTGTCTCCGGGGCACAGTTGAATGTAGATATCATGAACGCGAGGATAAGGATACCTAAAAATTCTCGTAGAATCGAGAATGAAGTTTTCATTCTGTACATGCCAGATCATGAATTAGTAACTGCATCCAATCTCCGAAAAGTCTCGATTGTTTCGATTTTTGGAATGGGATATTTACGGAATCCCCATGAATAGGATCAAACCTTATTCCATGCTATTTCCATAAGATTCTTCTTTCTTATTCTTAAGCAAGCCGCGGAGTATTTAAACGACGATTTCGGTATATCACTTCATGAACAAGTTACCTATTCCTTTTTCCTATAGTCTTGGATCTGCTGCCCAAAGATACTGGTATTCTGTTCATTCAGGAGGGGGAAGTCTTGGTTGAGTTTTCTTCGATCTGGAAACTACTACTCTTTCTTTTAAAAGTATCTGGCCGGGAATGGCATAGACAGGCAAGTGAAATCCAATCCACGAAATAATTTGATCCATGGACGGCACCGTTGTGGTAAAGGTCGTAATTCCAGAGGAATCATTACCGCAAGGCATAGAGGGGGAGGTCATAAGCTCCTATACCGTAAAATCGATTTTAGACGGAATCAAAAAGACATATCCAATGCCAATCCACCACTAGAAATCCACGGTAATTCATGAAAAATCTCAAATCCCTCATTGTCAGCTATGAGAAATATACTACCTTATTAAGCAACCAAAAAGCAAATGGTACATGGGATACGTACGCAAATGCTCTATATGGCAATGCAAACTTGCATGACTACTGTATACACCACTAATGGACTTATGTGGAAGTATTTCGACAATATGAAACATTCAATCCAAGAAAAATCCCGAATTGGATCCAAAATTGACGGGTTAATGTGAGCTTATCCATGCGGTTAGGCACTCTTCAAATAGGAATCCATTTTCTAACTGGCTTTCGTGCTTTGGTGAGTCGCCCGAGATCTTTTCGATGACCTATGTTGTGTTGAAGGGATATCTATATGATCCGATCGATTGCATAAGACCCGAGACGTTGGACCGAACGGCCAAAACATGGACACCGGTAAAAAATCCACGACATCATGGAAAACACGACTAGCGTCTCTCTGGTGTGACGGTTACACCGAAAATATGCCAAATCTGGGTGAGTCGTTGGACCGAATGGCCAAAACGTAAACACCGGGCAAAAATCCACGACATCAAACGGCCCGACATCATGGAAACCGAGAAAAAAAATCCACAACATCATGGAAAACATGACTAGCGTCTCCCGTGTGACGGTAACACCAAAAACAGGCCAAATCTGGGCGAGAAGTTGAACCGAATGGCCAAAACATGGAAAACGAGAAAAAATCCACGACATCGTGGAAAACACGACTAGTGTCTCCCGTGGGTCGGTAACACCGAAAACAGGCCAAATCTGGGAGAGACGTTGAACCGAATGGCCAAAACGTGGAAACCGAGAAAAAATCCATGACATCATGGAAAACACATCTAGTTTCTCCCGTGAGACGGTAACACTGAAAACAAGTCAAATCTGGGCGAGACGTTGGACCGAACGGCCAAAACGTGGAAACCGGGAAAAATCCACGACATCGTGGAAAACACGACTAGCGTCCCCCGTGTGATCGTAACACCAAAAACAGGCCAAATTTGGGCGAGACGTTGGACTGAATGGCCAAAACATGGACACCGCGAAAAAATCCACGACATCGTGGAAAACACGACTAGCATCTCCCGTGTGACGGTTACACCGAAAACATGCCAAATCTGGGCGAGACGTTGGACCGAACGGCCAAAACATGGACACCAGGCAAAAATCCACGACATCGTGGAAAACGGCCTGACATCATGGAAAACATGACTAGCGTCTCCCGTGTGTCGGTTTCGCTGAAAAAATGTCAAATCTGGGCAAGACATTGAACCGAACAGCCAAAACGTGGAAACAGGGAAAATCCACGACATCATGGAAAACACGACTAGTGTCTCCCATGTGACGGTTACACCGAAAATAGGGCAAATATGGGCGAGATGTTGGACCGAATGGCCTAAACATGGACACCTGGAAAAAAATCCACGACATCGTGGAAAACATGACTAGTGTTTCCCGTGTGACGGTTACACCGAAAACATAACAAATCTTGGCGAGATGTTGGAACGAACGGCCAAAATGTGAAATCCGGGAAAAATCCACGACATCATGGAAGACACAAATAGTGTCTCCCGTGTGACGGTTACACCAAAAACATGCCAAATCTGGGCGAAACATTGGACCGAATGGCCAAAACATGGAAACCGGCCAAAAATCCACGACATCATGGGAAAAAGCCCAAGATCGTGGAAAAGACGACTAGCATCTCACATGTGTCGGTTATGCTGAAAACAAGCCAAATCTAGATGAGACGTTGGACCACACAGACAAAACGTATACCCTGGGAAAAAATCCACGACATCGTGGAAAACGGTCCCAGATCGTGGAAAACACGACTGGCATCTCCCGTGTGACGGTTACACCGAAAATAGGCCAAATATGGGCTAGACGTTGGACCGAACGGCCAAAACATGGACATCGGGAAAAAATACACAACATCGTGGAAAACACGACTAGCGTCTCCCGTGTGACGGTTATATCGAAAACATGTAGAATATGGCGAGACGTTGGACCGAACGGCCAAAACATAGACACTGGTAAAAAAATCCACGACATCATGGAAAACACGACTAGCGTCTCCTGTGTGACGGTTACACCAAAAACTTGCCAAATTTGGGCGAGACGTTGGACCGAATGGTCAAAACATAAACACCGGGCAAAAATCCACGACATCAAACGGCCCGACATCGTGGAAAACACGACTAGCGTCTCACATGTGTCGGTTACGCTGAAAACATGCCAAATCTGGGCGAGACGTGGAAACCGAGAAAAAATCCACGACATCGTGGAAAACATGACTAGCGTGTCCCGTGTGACGGTAACATCGAAAAGAGGCCAAATCTGGACGAGACGTTGGACCGAACTGCCCAAATGTGGACACCGGGAAAAGTCCACGACTAGCGTCTCTCGTGTGATGATTACACCGAAAACAGGCCAACTCTAGGCGAGACGTTGGACCGAACGGCCAAAACATGGACACCGGGCAAAAATCTACGACATCGTGGAAACGGCTCGACATCGTGGAAAACACGACTAGCGTCCCCCATGTGTCGGTTACGCTGAAAACATGCCAAATCTAGATGAGACATTTAACCTAACGACCAAAACATGGACACCGCGAAAAAATCCACGACATCATGGAAAGCACGACAAGCGTCCCACGTGTGTTGGTTACGCGGAAAACATGCCAAATCTGGGCGAGACGTTGGACCGAACGGCCAAAACATGGAAACCAGGAAAAATGAATGACATCGTGGAAAACGACCCGATATCATGGAAAACACAACTAGCGTCTCACGTGTGTCGGTTACGCTGAAAACATGCCAAATCTGGGTGAGACGTTGAACCGAACGGTCAAAACGTTGAAACCGGGAAAATCCACGACATCATGGAAAACACGACTAGCGTCTCCCGTGTGACGGTAACACCAAAAACAGGCTAAATCTGGGCGAGACGTTGGACCGAACGACCAAAACGTGGACACCGGGAAAAAATCCACAACATTGTGGAAAACACGACAAACGTCTCCCGTGTGACGGTTACACCGAAAACATGCCAAATCTGGGCAAGACGTTGGACTGAACGGCCAAAACGTGGACACCGGGCAAAAATCCACGACATCGTGGAAAACAGCCCGACATCGTGGAAAACACGACTAGCGTCTCCTGTGTGTCGGTTACGCTGAAAACATGCCAATCTGGGCGAGACGTTTAACCGAACAACCAAAACGCGGAAATAGAGAAAAATCCAGGACATCGTGGAAAACATGACTAGCGTCTCCCATGTAATGGTTACACCGAAAATAGGCCAAATCTAGGCGAGATATCGAACCGAATTGCCAAAACGTGGAAACCAGGAAAAAATCCACGACATCGTGGAAAACACGACTAGCGTCTCCCATGTGACGGTTGCTCCGAAAATAGGCCTAACCTGGGTGATACTTTGGACCGAACAGCCAAAACATGGACACCGGAAAAAAATCCACGACATTGTGGAAAACACGACTATCGTCTCCCGTGTGTCGGTTACACCGAAAACAGGCCAAATCTGGGCGAGACGTTGAACCGAACGGCCAAAATGTGAAAACCGGGGAAAAATCCACGACATCGTGGAAAACACGACTAACTTCTCCCATGTGACTGTTACACCGAAAACAGCCCAAATCTGGACGAGATGTTGCACCGAACGGCCAAAACATGGAAACCGGCCAAAAATCCACGACATCGTGGAAAACGGTCCGACATTGTGGAAAAACACGACTAGCGTCTCACATGTGTCGGTTACGCTGAAAACAGGCTAAATCTGGGCGAGAGTTGGACCCAACGGCCAAAACGTGGATACTGGGAAAAAATCAACGACATCGTGGAAAACGGCCCGAGATCGTGGAAAAGACGACTAGCGTCTCCCGTGTGACGGTTACACTGAAAATAGGACAAATCTGGGCAAGACGTTGAACCGAACGACAAAAACGTGGAAACCAGGAAAAATCCACGACATCGGGGAAAACACGACTAGCATCCCCGTGTGATGGTAACACCAAAAACAGGCCAAATCAGGACGAGACGTTGGACCGAACGGCCAAAACATGGACAGTGGGAAAAAATCCACGACAACGTGGAAAACACGACTAGCGTCTCCCGTGTGACGGTTACACCGAAAACATGCCAAATCCAGGCGAGACGTTGGACCGAACGGCCAAAACATAGACACCGCGCAAAAATCCACGACATCGTGGAAAACAACCCGACATCGTGGAAAACATGACTAGCGTCACCCGTGTGTCGGTTTCGCTGAAAACATGTCAAATATGGGTGAGACGTTGAACCGAACGGCCAAAATGTGGAAACAAGAAAAAATCCACGACATCGTGGAAAACACGACTAGTGTCTCCCATGTGACGGTTACACCGAAAACATGCCAAATATGAGCGAGACGTTGGACCGAATGGCCAAAACATGGACACCTGGAAAAAATCCACGACATCGTGGAAAACATGACTAGTATTTCCCGTGTGACGGTTACACCAAAAACAGAACAAATCTTGGCGAGACGTTGGAACGAATGGCCAAAATATGAAAACCAAAAAAAATGCACGACATCGTGGAAAACACAAATAGCGTCTCCCGTGTGACAGTTACACGGAAAACATGCCAAATCTGGGCGAAACATTGGACCAAACGGCCAAAACATGGAAACCGGCCAAAAATCCACGACATCATGAAAAACGGCTCGACATTGTGGAAAAGACGACTAGCATCTCACATGTGTCGGTTACGCTGAAAACAAGCCAAATCTGGGTGAGACATTGGACCACACAGACAAAACGTGGACACTGGGCAAAAATCTACGACATCGTGGAAAACGGCCCGAGATCGTGGAAAACACGACTGGCATCTCTCGGGTGACGGTTACACCAAAAATAGGCCAAATTTGGACGAGACATTGAACCGAACGACCAAAATATGGACACCGGAAAAAAATCCACGACATCGTGGAAAACACGACAAGCGTTCCACGTGTGTCGGTTACGTTGAAAACATGCCAAATCTGGACGAGACGTTGGACCGAATGGCCAAAATGTGGAAACATGGAAAAATGAATGACATCGTGGAAAACGACCCGATATCATGGAACACACAACTAACGTCACACGTGTGTCGGTTACGCTGAAAACATGCCAAATATGGGTGAGACGTTGAACTGAACGGCCAAAACATGGAAACCATAAAAATCCACAACATCGTGGAAAACACGAATAGTGTCTCCTGTGTGACGGTAACACCAAAAATAGGCCAAATCTGGGCGAGACGTTGGACCGAACGACCAAAACATGGACACCGGGAAAAAATCCACGACATCGTGAAAAACACGACAAACGTCTCCCGTGTATCGGTTACACCGAAAACATGCCAAATCTGGGAGAGACATTGGACCGAACGGCCAAAACGTGGACACAGGGCAAAAATCCACGACATCGTGGAAAACAGCCCGACATCGTGGAAAACATGTCTAGCGTCTCCCGTGTGTCGGTTACGCTGAAAACATGCCAAATCTGGGCGAGACGTTGAACCGAACAACCAAAACGTGGAAACATGGAAAAATCCAGGACTAGCGTCTCCCATGTGACAGTTACACCGAAAATAGGCCAAATGTAGGCGAGACATTGAACCGAACGGACAAAACATGGAAACCAGGAAAAAATCCACGACTAGCGTCTCCCGTGTGTCGGTTACACCGAAAACAGGCCAAATCTGGGCGAGACGTTGAACCGAAGGCAAAAATGTGAAAATCGGGAAAAAACCACGATATCATGGAAAACATGACTAGCTTCTCCCATGTGACGGTTACACCGAAAACAGGCTAAATCTGGGCGAGATGTTGCACCGAACGGCCAAAACATGAAAACCGGCAAAAAATCCACGACATCGTGGAAAACGGCCTGATATTGTGGAAAAAACGACTAGTGTGTCACATGTGTCGGTTACGCTGAAAATAGGCTAAATCTGGGCGAGACGTTGGACCGTACGGACAAACGTGGACACCGGGCGAAAATCCATGACATCGTTGAAAACGGCCTGAGATCGTGAAAAACACGACTAGCGTCTCCGGTGTGACGGTTACACTGAAAATAGGCCAAATCTGGACTAGACGTTGGACCGAACAGCAAAAATATGGACATTTGGAAAAAAATCCACGACATCGTGGAAAACACGACTAGCATCTCCCGTGTGACGATTAAACCGAAAATAGGCCAAATCTAGACGAGACGTTGGACCGAACGGCCAAAACATGGACACCGGTAAACAATCCATCACATCATGGAAAACACGACTAGCGTCTCCCCTGTGATGGTTACACCGAAAACATGCCAAATCTGGGCGAGAAGTTGGACCGAACGACCAAAATATGGACACCGGGGAAAAATCCACGATATCAAACGACCCGACATCATGGAAAACATGACTAGCGTCTCACATTTGTCAGTTACGCTGAAAACATGCCAAATCTGGGCGAGATCTTGGACCACACGGACAAAACGCGGACACCGGGCAAAAATCGATGACATCGTGGAAAACACGACTAGCGTCTCACCTGTGTCGGTTACGCTGAAAACATGCCAAATCTGGGGGAGACGTTTTACCGAATGGCCCAAACGTGGAAACCGAGAAAAAATCCACGACATCGTAGAAAACACGACTAGCGTCTCCCTTGCGACGGTAACACCGAGAACATGCCAAATCTGGGTGAGACGTGGACCGAATGGCCAAAACATGGACACCGGGAAAAAAACCACGACATCGTGGAAAACGCGACTAGCGTCTCCCGTGTGACGGTTACACGGAAAACATGCCAAATCTGGGCGAGACGTTGGACCGAACGGCCAAAACCTGGACACCGGGCAAAAAACCACGACATCGTGGAAAACACGACTAGCATCTCCCGTGTGTCGGTTACGCTGAAAACATGCCAATAAGGGCGAGACGTTGAACCGAATGGCCAAAACATGGACACCGGGAAAAATCAACGACATCGTGGAAAACACGACTACCGTCCCTCGTGTGATGGTTACACTGAAAACATGCCAATCTGGGCGAGACGTTGGACCGAACAGCCAAAACGTGGAAACCGGGAAAAAATCAACGACATCGTGGAAAACATGACTAGCGTTTCCCGTGTGTCGGTTACACCGAAAACAAAACAAATCTTGGCGAGACGTTGGAATGAACAGCCAAAACATGGACACCGGGCAAAAATCCGAGACATCGTGGAAAACACGACTAGCGTCACCCGTGTCTCGGTTACGCTGGAAACATGCCAAATCTGGGCGAGACGTTGAACCGAACGGCCAAAACGTGGAAACCGAGAAAAATCCACGACATCGTGGAAAACACGACTAGCGTCTCCTGTGTGACGGTAACACCGAAAACAGGCCAAATCTGGGAGAGACGTTGGACCGAACAGCCAAAACATGGACACCGGGGAAAATTCCACGACATCGTGGAAAACGGCCCGACATCATGGAAAACATAACTAGAGTCTCCCGTGTGTCGATTACGCTGAAAACATGCCAAATCTGGGTGAGATGTTGAACCAAACGGCCCGACATCGTGGAAAACATGACTAGCGTCTCCCATGTGACGGTTACCCCGAAAGCAGGCCAAATCCGGGTGAGACGTTGGACCGAATGGCCAAAACGTGGACACCGGGAAAAAATCCACAACATCGTGGAAAACACGACTAGCGTTTCCCGTGTGTCGATTACACCGAAAACAAAACAAATCTTGGTGAGACGTTGGAACGAAAGGCCAAAACGTGGACACCGGGCAAAGATCTACGATATCGTGGAAAACGGCCCTACATCGTGGAAAACACGAGTAGCGTCTCACGTGTGTGGATTACGCTGAAAACATGCCAAATATGGGCGAGACATTGAACCGAACGGCCAAAACGTGAAAACCGGGAAAAAAATCCATGACATCGTGGAAAACACGACTAGCGTCTCCCGTGTGACGATTGCACCAAAAACATGCCAAATCTGGGTGATACTTTGGACCGAACGGCCAAAACATGGATACCGGGAAAAAATCCACGATATCGTGGAAAACACGACTAGCGTCTCCCATGTGTCGGTTACACCGAAAACATGCCAAATTTGGGCGAGACGTTGAATCGAACAGCCAAAATGTAAAAACCGGGAAAAAATCCACGACATCGTGGAAAACACCAAAAACAGGCCAAATCTAGGCGACACGTTGGACCACACAGACAAAACATGGACACCAGACAAAAATCCACGACATCGTGGAAAACAGCCCGAGATCGTGGAAAACACGACTAGCGTCTCCCGTGTGACGGTTACACCAAAAAAAGGCTAAATTTGGCTAGACATTGGACCGAACGGCCAAAACATGGACATCAGGAAAAAAATCCACGACATTATGGAAAACACGACTAGCGTATCCCGTGTGACGGTTACATCGAAAACAAGCCAAGTCTTGGCGAGACGTTGGACCGAACGACCAAAATATGGACACCGGTAAAAAATCCACGATATCATGGAAAACACGACTAGCGTCTCCCGTGTGACGGTTACATCAGAAACATGCCAAATCTGAGCGAGACATTGGACCGAACGGCCAAAACGTGGACACCGGGTAAAAATCTACGACATCAAACGACCCGACATCGTGGGAAACACGACTAGCGTCTCACGTGTGTCGGTTATGCTGAAAACATGCCAAATGTGGGCGAGACGTTGGACCACACGGACAAAACATGGACACCGGGCTAAAATCGACGACATCGTGGAAGACGGCCCGACATCGTGGACAACACGACTAGCGTCTCCCGTGTGTCAGTTACGCTAAAAATATGCCAAATCTGGGCAAGGCATTGAACCGAAGGGACAAAACGTGGAAACCAGGAAAAAAT